>VDFB02360038.1:0-22159 GCA_007258455.2 Sequoia sempervirens
ATTAGCCCATCTATTGGCTAATAGAATAGCTACATCACCCTTTTCTTTATCATAATTGGGGAATAACTGAGCAACACATTTCAATAAGAATTTTAGTTAGTTTTATAATATGAATTTAGTAGCTTTTTCTTTTTGTAAGAGGACAACAATTTCAAAATTTAAATATCTTACTATTATATAATTCCTATTAGGGGATTATTGTCCCCTAATATCCTAACTTGTGCAATTAAGATGCATGATTATCCAAGTTTTGAGGCTCATTTGAGCTACTCTTAAAAGTATGAAAGCATTTAGGTAATTCGTCTTCTTTCAAATTGTTACAACTTTTATCACAGTTGGGACCCCTTTCTCTTTTTCTATACTGCCTCTTCCTTTTCACATCTTTAGTTGGTTTCTCAGGGAGTTCTTAAGCTTTATCTGATCCTTAAATCATTTTTAACATTGTGGATAGGAGGTTTACTCCTGAAAAATATTATCTAGTTGTTTAGAAAGGCTATCAAAGGGGATGTCCAATTTTTTTTTTCTGTATTTGAATCACTAGAGGTATCAATATTTTAGAAGATAATAATTTATTTGTTGAAACAGTGCCCAAGTCTACACCTAGGGTATGCACAACCTCATATCTTGAGTTGTCACATGGCTTGAAGACATTAGTGTTAGAGACATTTTCAACAACACTTTAATTATTGGAAATTCTATCTAAGTAGATTTCCACTTTATTTTGGTTACTTTTTTTTACCTCCAAGACGTGATTCCTCAAGTGTCTCCTTGACAGAATCTAAAAGACAATTGCCTTTTTCTATTAAAGAATGTGTACCCTTCCTATCCATGAGGGATGAGAAAGGATATAGCTTAAAGGTATTTTACAGATCAATGTCCCTCTCTACATTATCTTTTAAGCTTTTATTGTAGGAAATATCCTCCTCTAACCTGACAACTTGATTTAATTTTTGCAAGTTCTTGTTTTCTAGAATTCTTTGTTTGATTTTTTCCAATACCAATTATGGAGCATTTTTCTTATGACCTAGGTGACCATGGCCTCTTTGATCTTCTACTTATCTATAGGCTTTTGGGGTCAAGTAAGGAATTATCTTCCTTGAGATGTAGGAGGAGGGTTTTGAATTCGAGCCATTCATAACCTCCACATGTTATTTTCTTGAGATTGCTCAAGACCTAATTCCAAAGCCTCAAAGAAATTGAAATTAATGTATTTGTTAATATTAGTTAGGGTTTTTTATTAAGATTTTTTTCTATCATACAAACTTTGATATCAAGATTGTTTAATTTTGGTATATTCCTATTCTCCCTATAGTTTGGAGATTTAAGACTATTTTAGGGATTCTCTTTTTAAAGAAGGGAGTGTTTCTCCTAATACACCCTTCATTTTTACGAACAAATCAAGTGTTAAATCCATCTAATAGATCTATTTTAATGTCTATCAATTCCCTAGCTGGCTTGACAATTATCTCTTTCAAAAAAATTACACTAATAACTAGGGCCACAAGAAGCGTTGCATCCATGCTCATTATGGTTACATTGGTTTCTTCCAATCTCAAAAATTTTCCTATTAAAGACAAAAGCTAATGAAGAGGCTCTCTACTACACAACAAAAAATTACAAACATACGTGCATTAATACATGAAAAATCCTTAAGATTAATTACATATATAGATGATTCAATATTGAATAAAATTTAAAAAAATTTACAAGATTTTCTAGACACATCTTGTCTATAAGTCTTCAAATCCCCATGTCTTCAAGCCTTCTTAGATCCACTCATCTTTTAAAACCTTATTTTTCTCTTCATTATGTAACTCTCATGGATGGCTAGCATACCTACAAAATCCCTTTTCTCTTCTTCTATTCCTCTTCTCTTCACAAGTTGATTTTCTACACTCTTTCTTGTGCAACTTTCAAGACCAACCTACAAGTTCTTTCTCCAATGTTTCTTCTATTGATTGTTGATTGTTTACACCATTAAAGGTTGTATTATATATGTTCATATGCACCCTTACAAGGCACTAAAAACTGGTACCTAAATCTATTTTCATAAGAAATATTATAACGTATCAAATATTGGCAATTTTAGGCATATGGTTCTTCAAGTTCATAAAAGAAAAACAAATGTTATATGTATGTTATATTTACTATTGATAGTTTGAATTATTTTATGAATATATGTCTATATTTTTAGTTGGGAAAGGGTGCTATAAAAAAACTCTTATAATTTAACTAATAAAAATAAATCAATCATATGATAAAAGTTGGAACTAAAAACATTACAAAATAAATAAAATGATAAACACTCAAAAATTTAAATTATAAAATAAAACTACCTAGCTTTAAAGTTTGTTTCATATATAATGTGGAAATATCCTCTATTGATTACTATTTTTCTTTGGTGACTTGAGATATTTATTGATATCTTTTTTCCACATTCATGAACATGGATTGGATCTTTGTGAATGTAAGTATAAATTAGGCTTGTGATAAAAAGCATCCATGTGGACTTAAACTTTATTAATTCAAATACCTAGATTTGGCTTACCTTGATGTCTTTGTATGTTGAAACATCACAAAATATGTTTTGTGGGGAAACAAGGTTCTCCAATTTGATGTGTTGATAGATGTAGGTGGACTTATTTTCCTTTATTTCATTAGGAAATGAGATACCTACAAAGAATTGACTAAAAAACCTTAGGTGAATCAACTCAATGTGATGATTTTAGATTCCCTTATGCTTGAAGGATGGGGGTCAAGATAAAACAAAACTTTGGGGAGAAAAAACTAAAAAATAAGAAATCAACTCCAAATGCAATATAACACTTCAAATAACAATATTAAACTCAATATTAGTGGAACCAAAAAATAGATTACATATTTGAAAAGGGAAAAAATATATTTAACAGTCACCAAAAGTGAGTTTCTAAGGGTTGACTAGGACTCATTCACCCATGGGCAAATGGGTCTTTTGTCAAGGTTTTGCTGGAACTTTCGTGAGTGTTTGATGTTGATCTATAGCTTCTAATTTATCTAGGTTTTAGTGTTGAAAAGTTAGAAATCAGATCTATAGGTTAGATTCTGTGATTTGACAACAAATTTCACAACTTTTTAATCTTGCACTTTAGAAGGTTTCCAATCCTTCTCTAACCTAAATCTATAATCACACACACAAGAGAGAAAAATGTTTTATTTTGGGTGAATGGGGGTTTTCCTTGGTCAAACCCTATTTTGGTAATCAAACCTTGAAATGAAAGAGAGAATAAAAAATGAACAAAGCTATGTTACCACTCAACAAACCCTTGAATGAGACCTTGATAATGGAGATCTTAGGAAGTCTACAACTTGCATGAAATGGTTTCAATGGATGTTGGTCTTGATACTTGAAATAATGCTTTTGAATACTTGATTTGATCTTGAAACCTACATCATAATGTTAGCTCTAAAAACATGCATGATCCAAGAAGACTTTGGCATGATGAATAGATCTTGAATGCTACAATAAATCTTTGATATATCTGCTCTTGAATACTCTTGATCATCAACTTTTCTCTTGCGAAATATCTCTTGAAGATGCTCTTGAGGTATCTTGAAAATCTAGGTGAAAGTTAGTGAAATAACCTTGTATTTATAGGTATGTATCTTTAATTTCCCGAAATTCAAATACATACAAGCCAACATTGAAATAAATATGGATTTGGAGATGTAAATACTGCCTAAAATATAGCTTAAATTTAGGTCCAAAGTTCTAGGGAGGACCCATTCACCCTAGGTCCCTATACTTGGAACACACATTGCTCAAGGTAAAGTGTTATGTTTAGGCATTAATTATTGTCGGTTTCACATTCGGAAAATGTAATTTATTAGGCTTGTAAATGAATAAAAAGGCTTATTAAGGCATAATTAAATTAAGAGGGCCCAAGCACGTGTGAAAATATAAAGGGATACATTTTCCAATATTAAATTATGGCATTATTGAGTCTAATTTAATTAGGAGTGCCCAAACAAGTGAGAAAATGTAAAGGGATATATTTTTCTATGCTACATATGCATTTACTAAAGAATAGTATATAAAAAAAACTATTTTAGAGTTTTCTAGGCTAGGACAATTCTTTCTTGGTGAAACCATTGGTGCTAATATAACAATTCTTTACAAATGATAAAAAAAAGTAGTCATGTGCACTTGCCTATATATTTATGTAAGTAGATGATGTAATGTAGATGATTTATTAATGGTTAATGAATGATTATGTGAGTTGTAGTGATAGCTCTAGGATTAATTTCAAATGTTTTAAAAGTGAAATAGTGTTTTTCATTAAATATCACACATGGTGTATGATTTGTTTTTGCATTTCAGTCAACATACAAGAGTCGACTAAAATGAAGTTGACTTAAGCCGAAATTTGAATTTGAATTAGAAAAGTTTAAATTTTTTCTTTACAAATTTTAAAACTATATTAAATTAATTTCATGATTAAAAATTTGATCCTAAGCAATAAGTAGATATTTATTAAGAATAAATGTAAATTAAAAAATAAAAATTATATTATCTCATAACTTTTATACAAAATGGTTCACTTACACACCATCATTACATAAAAAATAAATAAATCAAAATAAACATCAAATAAAAATAAAAATAAATTAAAATTAAAATATGAAAATACAACTAACCTTTTAATTTAAAATATTTGGTTTTTTCTCCAAAATGTATCATGCAACCAATAGCTTGACGTCTTTGTAAGACCCACAAAATTCCAATTTTTTTAAAAATCCCCTTTGATTTTAAAATTTTCAGTATTAAAAAGATCATTTTTCTTGTATCTTTTGTGCAAGAAAAGACTACGAGAGTTGAGTTCGACGGAATATATCACCAATGGTAGCGGTCACCTCAATAAATTTAAGAAATTGGAGAAATAAGAAATCAATCTTCTTTACACATAATTTTACTATTAAGTTCATAATGAATTTTCACCACTTTCCCCTTCAATACGAAAGAGTAAATTGAATGCAAGCCGAGATTTAGGCTTGTGACACCTTTTAGGAAAATAATTACTAAACTCCAGATATTGCCTGATATTCAGGAGTTTATTCTAATTTGACAGCGTACAGGTAGTGTTGTTTCCTTTTAGTTAGCCTCTTCAAAATTTTCCTGCAACACATCAATTATCAAATCTTATGATTTTAGAAACTGAAATCAGACATACGCAGTGAATTCAATTGCTCAAAGGAATAAACTTGTATGGACTCTGAATATAAATATACTACCCGATGTCGAGGTTTTCTAACATTCAGTTATTCGATCTATGTTTGCATATTATCTGATATTGAAAGCATTATTCTCCACCGTATTAGTCATGGTTATGTGCTTCTCCATGAAGAAAGAAAACTGCCCACGAGTTGCTTCTAATGAGTTTAAAAATCAGTTACATGGAGGAGGAAATACAATGAAAAATTTATTTGAAGTAGATATCAGAAACCCCACAATGAAGGGGAGCAATGAATTTATTGTGTTTGATTTCTTTGCTGACGAGGGAGGTGATGAAAAAATTATCTCTCTAATCTCTCCTTAGCAATGATAGCGAATTGCCCGCGATTAGTAAACCTTATAATAGAAGTTAAGTCTATGCAGAAATGCAAAACTTGAAGCATTTACAACTCTCAAATCAATGACGGGACTGTCTTTTTGTGCGACGTAAAGATTCTAGGAGAATTTCCAGACTTAGAACAAATGTGCATGGACAAGGCTCAAGTGTGCAGTAGTAAGTGTTTAATGGATTATTTTATTGCAAATAGTGTAATGCTGATTTTTCAAACAAAGTGGGAATGTTGCAAACTGACAACCGCTTCCAGTATATCATTTTTAGCCAAGCCCATAATAGTAGTGTACTATTCTCCATTTACTTCTTTACTGTATTTTTCTTTTACTATTTGTGAGGGCTGTAAATACTCCATTTGAATCTTCAATTTAATTTTAAAGGAGAGAAAACCCGTTGATAGGAACAATGGAATTGCATGTTTGGTATTTTTCTTTCATTTTTTGTATCTAAAGTATTGATATTCTTGCTTTGGTCTTTGATTTTGCAATGCAGATATTTTTCGAGGAAGAAAGAAAATAACCCACGAGTTGCTTCTAATGATTTTAAAAATCAGTTACATGGAGGAGGAAATACAATGAAAAATTTGAGGAAGTAGATTTCAGAGACCCCATAACAAAGGTGAGTAATGAGTTTATTGTGTTTGATTTCTTTGCTGACGAGGAAAGTGATGATAAGCTCATATTTAACAAAGTTGCAGAAGTAAGCGACGCAGGATTCCTGCTCCCCTAAATTGGTCCCTGTTAAGCAAGAGCTTCATGAAGTAAGAGGACCCCAAAGAAAAGTCTGCAGTTTTACTGACATTCCAGATCTGAGCAGTGATAGTGAATATGAAGGAGATTGTGTGAAGATTCATATTCAAGATGTCAAGACTTTTATTCCAGTGTTATTGTACAATGGTAATCGATTTCTATTGGATTTCTTCTCATTATTTCATGTTTATATATTTTTTTAAAAATCCTATATAATAAAGATTGATTATTCAAAAGGTTTACATTGTTTTGAAGAAAAAAAAAAGTTATAAATGAAAAGAAATCAAAATGCAGAGTTAATTTTTTTTTTTCTGAAAAGACAATATTTTATTGAAAATTAATTAATTTTTTTTAATAGATTAAATATTGAAATTTCAATTAGTCATTGAAAATTATCATTTAAATGATAAGACAAACCAAACAAAATGTCACAGATCACAATTTTGTTTTCTTGATCTATCAAATTAAAAATAATTTGCAATAAATTCATCACCTTTTCATATAGGATCCATAAAGAAATACCTAATTTCAATGTAATAGAGGCAAATCAGAAATAGTCATGGTAAAAATAAATAAAGATCCTTAAAGATTATGTAGAAAAAATTTAAATCCTCAACTTTTTGATTTAAATTTCCATCGGTGATTAAAAAAGAGAGTGATGTCTCAATTTATATTTTCATAACTTGAACATACAAGAATGATATCACGCGGAACAGAAGGGCTTGAAACTTAAGTTGCGTCTATAAAGCGGATTATCCACTTCGGAAATGGTGCGCTATAGAAAATCTTTGAAATTTCAAGAACGCATTACTATCAATATATGAATTTATCATATGAATTTATCATACAATATCATGGTTGATAAATATATATAATTGAATTTACCAATGTTAATAAATATATATATTTTTTATAAAGATTGTTTGGTGTTTTATTATCATTTTTTTCTTTTTGTTATAGATGTTTTATGTTAAATATGTATGATGTTAAAGTAATGGGCCTTCCTGTAAATATCTCTTTGTAATTCTTTAAATATCAAGACAAAAACTACATGAATAAAGACACTTGCACTTTACACAACAATTATTGAATACAATGACTATACCTAATCATTATTATTATGATAGTTAAACTTCTTGCTAAAAATAAATTCTAAATTTGATTAAACATTTAAGAATAAAATGGCTATGTCTAATCATTATTATTACCCAAGCGTTGACAAAGGAGGTCAGCGAATAATACCGAAAATATTATCATTTGTATGATAATTTTTCCTATATGTGTGGAGATTTTATATTTATACTTAAGTTTTTAAAACTAATGAAGTGTTACACTGGAAGGTTATGTAGAAACGAATTTGTTCAGGAATGCCAAGGTTTTTTATTTTTGTGCCGTTGCATCTATACAGGAATTCCAATGAACATGGCTTGTAAAAAAAAAAATGATACCGAAGTTTGATGGTGGTGAATATATTTAGAAGGATTGGAGAGAAAAATGCGTTTTGACACAAAGAGAGTTAGATTGTGTAAAAGAAACGAGAAAGAATTAAACGCATTAAATAGTATATTATAACCAAGCAAGCAGTTTCTCCTACTTAAAATGAGGAGTTAATTTAAAACCCACATGCACCTATAAATTGGAAGAAAGAAATTAATAGGTTGAAAATGATAGGTTTTTATTTGAGTAATCCTTAATTCATTGTGGGTTAGGATATTATAAGATTTTGTTCTCCATGTGGAACCTTATACTTGTCTTATAATGCAACGTATAGTGTTTGAATAAAAAAATTGAGATGTTAGATATGAATAGTGCAATAAGAAAATTGAGAACACTACCTTTTTCATGTTGCCTTCCTTCTATGTGTATTTAGTCAATCTATAGGTTAGGGATTGTAGTCATTGCCTCATTTCTCTTTGTGCACTTTTTCCATGAGATTTAATCATGCAACTATGATAGAATAGTTGTAGATGACACAATATGTGTTTATATCTTTATATGTTTTCTTTATAGTTAGTATTTTTATTTTTAGTACGTATTTTGGCTATTTTTATTATGCAATTATGACTAAGTATTTTATAGATTGGTCACATGGTGGGAAATTTATTGTCTATTTCATCTAGTGTTTAGTTGTGTATTCATTTTAATATGGGCCAATTTAATAGAATACATATACAAGTATAAATTAACTTATATTAATAATTAAAATATTTGTTGGGATTTATAATTTCAAATTAGATGTTAATCTAAGAAATTCAATGCAAAGTAGATAAGGTGTACAACTATAAATTTATTATTTATTGTGTAGATCTCATCTTGTTAATTTTACACTCTTTCTCTTTGATTCATTGAATTCATATAATCTTTTTTACTATCTACATTGACAATATTTATGAATAGCTTTAGTGGGTTATTAACAACACACAATGCCCTATAATTAATATTTAGACTTTGAATCAATTTAGTGTATCTAACTAAATCGTTCTCTTAATGATGTAATTAATGTTAATGAATGTCTTCATCTAAATACATAAAACTCGGTGTGGAGAAAGTGATTTAGTCTCGGCTCAATGAAATTCCAGTGCAATGGACAAAAGTAAGACAATTTTTAAATTGAATTTTAGAAAGGTTAGATTTGTAGATGTGTGATTAATCTTACACCATAAACATGACCCAAGATGATGAAATGGAAAAGTCTGTGTAAGGAATGAATTTCTAATCATGGGCAATCCAATAATGTGGTTTATATAGATAGATGTGTAGAAGTAGATAAAATAAAAATAAATCTATGTAAATGTATGTATATAGGGATATTGTGAAGGCCAAAGGAATGTATCCAATATTACACAATATATGTCATTTATAGACATAAATATATTGAATCATTCACTTAAAATAATCACATAAACATGTAAATCCAAACATTACACATATATACATTGTGATTTATAATTTTATGTATTATAAAATAAAGATTAAAAATATATAGTAAATTATTATCTAAAAGAGATAAATTTTAGTGAAACTTAATTGTTATTGGAGTTTTTTAATCAAGTGTTGCTTAAAATGTATTAAAAATCAATTTAATGTTTTTTCATTTTTAATGAGTGAGCATTTTGAATAGTTTATTTAATTGTATTAAGGTTTTCTTCCTTTTGCTCTCTTCTTCATTTTGATGATGGCTCATGGAGTGTGATCCAAAATGTTGATGCAAAAACATTGACACAATTAATCCAAAACCTCTTAACAATAATCATTATGTTCTATTAAAAATACAAATCATTTTGTTTCAATCCTATTTGAATCCTTATAAATAGATACACAATTTATTTGAATCTATGACTTCTCCATTAAGACCTTTGTTGAACAAGCAGCATTATTTGTTAAATGATCTAACAATTGACTTTATGTACTACACAAAAATATGAAAAAAAATAGACCAACATTTTCCTTATTGACCTTCCACACCTCTTCGGCGTACCTATTGCACACCAAGGTGTGATTGAATGATGGTAATATGCATGATTGGGTCAACATATTTCATATCAATTGACGGTTTGATGTTGTCCTTAAAAAACTCCCAAATAAACTCGCAACCTTGACATGACAAAATACTAAGTTTCTTGAGATACTGTTTAATTTTTCTTAAGATAATACCGGACAAGGTATCACCAATGGAGCATTGGTCACCACTAGTTAAAGAAAATTGGAAAAATTATAACTTAACTTCATTACACATAGACAAAGCTATAACACGGCGTTCGCAATGAATTTTTTCTAATTTCTACTCAATACTAAATAGTAAATCGAATGTAAGCCGATATTTAGGCTTGTGACAGTTCTTAGAGAAATAATTATTGAACACCAGAAAAATTCGACAGCGTACAGGTAGTAGGTTTCCATTTAATTAGCCCATTCAAAATTTTCCTGCAACGCATCAATTATCAAATCTTATAATTTTAGAAACTGAAATCAGACGTATGCAATGAATTCAGTTGCTCAACGGAATAAAATCGAATAGCCTCTGAATATAAATACACTAACTGGATCTCGAGCCAATATATTGGCGCTTCTTGATACCTTTTCGCTAGAGGTGTTCTTACATTAACTATTTGATGTGTGTTTGATAGAGTCTGGTATTTGTAGGCTTTATTCTCGATGTATTGGTCATGGGTATGTACTTCTCCTGGATGGAAGACCCACGATTGGTTTCTAGTGAGCTTAAAAACAACTTATATGGAGGAGGAAATAAAATGAAAAATTATCTGGAAGCAGATATCAGAAACCCCATAATGAAGCTGACTAAAGAGTTGTGTTTGATTTTTTTGCTAACGAGGGAGGTGATGATAAACTCATGTTTGTCGCAGGATTCCAGTCGATGCACTAACTGAAAGGTAAATTTTGTTACGACTTCTTTAAGAGCGTGCATTTTTCTTTCTTACTAGGTTAAGAGTAAGACCTCACGTGGTAAATGTGCTTGTGCTATGCAGACAACAAACAGAACCCTAAGAAGAAGGTGCGATTTTCAAAAGATTATGTGGAACCATCTTCAAACAATGTGGCTAAGGCTTTATTTGAATTAATTTAAGATGCTCAGAAATGGCTTATCTTTTTCCCTTCCTTGTGTGCAGATGAGGCGGTCTTCCTACATTAATGTTATTCGTGTTTCAGAGATTCAGAAGATGCTGGATATAAGCGGCGTGCAGGTATATATCCCTAACAGTGTAAGGATTGTTTTTCTGAACGAGAGGCTTTACGAAAAAGGCATGACAAATACTTGTGGAATATGTATTCGTAGAGGGCTTAAATTTGATGGCTGTATATCTGTATTTGAATATTTTAACTGTAAAATACAGTAAAAAATAAATATTCTGAATTGTATAGAAGAAACAAAAAGTCAGAAAAGAGAGATTTTTTTGCACACTTACAACTTACAACAAAAAAGAAAGAAGATCTGCAAAAAGTTAAAGAGATTTTGTTGCACAGTAAAAAAGGTAAGATGATTTTCATTTTATTTTTTTTTCTTTTAAAAAAATAATGATTTACAAATCTTATATTAAAAATTTGTAACAGTTTACCACCGTAAAATTAAGCATTGTAAATTTTTTTAATCAAATATTTTGGATCACATTTAATAATATTTCTCAGAAAAATTCCTATTTTTTTTGTTACAGTCTATGCACTTCTAAACCCCTTCCCAACCGTTCTCTATGAGACATTGAATTTATATTTTAAAAAAGGGTTCATTTTATAAATTTGAGAGTGAATTTAGACAAAATATCAAATCTTTTCTTATTTTTAAAACATGTAGAGTTACAATTTGAAAATGTCTTAGAGAAAAAAAAATCAGCCTTCTATCAAGCATTTTTTCGATGGTCAATTGAGTACATCTGAAGTTGTAACACCCAATGAAGATCATAATTTTGATTTAAATGAAGACTTAGATATTTTGGGGTACACTTAAGAGTATGTTGAGGAATATCAAACAAGAGAAAACAATACATAGAAAAAAAAAATAAAAATCCTTGAAGTAAAACAAGAATTTTATGAGGAATGGAAAGTAAAGTTTAAGTGGCTGAAATGTACAATATATGAAGGAAAAAAATTATGAAATGCATATATTGTGAAACACATAATGTAGTTGGACCATGGGGAGTAGGTAATGGTTGCACTAATTTACAACTTGATTCATTAGTTACTCATGTCAATTCAACAATTCATAAGATTTCACTAGCTAAATGAACATGTGGGAATGAAAAGAAAGCAAAACCTATTAGAGAACATATAGCAAATGTTGATGAAATTAACAAGGAAAGAGTAATCACAACTATGAAATTAGTTTTTTTGATGCTTCAAGAGGATTTACCCCTTTCAAAATATGAATCACTTTGTTCTCTTGAAATGACATTATAGTTACCAAACATGCCAAAGAATAAGGACTACAATTCATACAAAAATTAGATGGCTGAAAATCATTTTTTTTTTTTGCTATATCTAAGTATCTTGAAGAGGTACAAACTTCTAGAATGTTGGATGAAAGTACAATTCATAGTTCAGAGAAGCATCTTATGGTCTATGCAACTTTTTAGACTCAAAAGGGTTGGGGCAACCAACTTCACAACTTTTAAAGTTCATAAATGTTTATGATGGAAAAGGAAAAATAATTCATGGTACAATCAATGTTTTAAAGGAAGAAAGGGGGCTTTCAAATACACACTTAATAGTTGTTTCTGCAGATGGTGCTTCATCCATGGTTGGTAGTGAAAATGAGTTTGTTTCTTTTATGAAAAAAATTGTTCCTAATCTTGTAGGTGTTCATTACATTGCTCATCGTGAAGCTTTAGCTGCATCAGATGCTTCCAAACAAAATCTTGAATTGTTATTTGTTGAGAAATTAGCAAATAAGGTGTATTTTTGGATACAAAAGTATACTTAAAGAAACAAGGAACTCATTTCTTTACAGCAAGTCATGCAACTCTAAAATCTTCAAGCTATTCAAATTCATGGAGTTAGATGGCTTTCAAGAGGAAAAGTTATTGAAAGGCTTCTTGTATTGATGCCTCCTATATTGACTTTATGGAAAAATGAAAAGAGAGAGTCATGGTATGATAAGGAAAGAATATTTGAACACTTCAATTTTGTTTACACATGCTTGTAGATATAATGCTTATGTTGAACAAGTTGAATAGAAAATTTCAAGAAGAGTATGTTGATGTTACATCATTAGGGGCATCTATTGATATTGCTATAAACACTTTAAGCAGGTGGTTTATGAGAAGTGATACATTTGCTGATGGTACCTTTTACTTATCTAAATTATTGGATGCCTCTAAATATGGTTATTTAGAGATTACTAATAAAGAGGGAATTGTTCATAGGCATGAATTGTGGTTTGTGGCAATTTCACATGCACATGGTGATTATGTTGATTCACAAAAACAATCTCTAAAACCTTGCATTGATGGTTCATTAGAGAGTTGTAAACAACTTGCAAAATAATATGTTCAAACACTTATAGATTGTTTGAATAGAATATTTCTTGATCTTGTGTTTTTCAACTCTATAAATTTGTTTAGTCCTTGTCACTATCTAAAGGATGCTCATGCTAAAGAAGATAATTCAAAGCATTGGCTTGACTTTCTTTTTCAACACATGCAACATGCTTTATGCGAGGAAGAAGAAAATGAAACATTATTTATTGTTGAAGCTTGTAAACAATAGTTGCATATATTTGTTGATACTCTTTGTCTTAGTTGTGATGGATTATCAATGAAGGAAGCTTGGAGGATTTTTTGTGTCACAGAATCACATACAAGTTTTCCAAACATGACAATGCTATGGAAAACAATCCTTACTATTCCAACAAGTACAATGGCATGTGAAAGAGGATTTTAAAGGCAAAACATAATAAAAGATATCCAACAAACAATTCTAACATTAGATATATTGGATGTTTTGATGAGAGTGTCTCTAACAATGCTTGATGTATCAGTAGTGGAATGGAGAAGAGTGTGAAATTTGGAAAGATGCCAAACAAAGAAGAATTTAAATTTTTTTAAAAGTCATTTTTTTGTTCACATTTGTAATGGTGATGTATCCCATATGAGGTAGAACACACCAATGCATTATGATTCATTAGTTTCATTTTAATGTTAGTATATTACAAGTTTTATACTAATACTATCATAAATCAATTTTATAAAAAACTTTTAGGTTTTTTAAATTTGATATGAATGGACAGCAGGTGAAAAATTTATCTTTTTCAACCTATTACAAGAGATGGTCGCCTAGGTATTGACAGTGCTTCTATGGAAGAGAGGAGGCATGTTCCTTATGCTGAAAATGTTCTTGTCCCTCACCTATCAATGCCTTATTATATAAAATTTGACTTGCTGTAAAAAAATAGAATTGCCACATGAAAGGAAATAATGAAGACTAAACCATAGAATTAAAAAAACATGATGGACAAGGTGGACCATCAAATTTAAGCCCTGCTTGTAATCCACTAGTATTTACACATAACCGCTTTCTCTATTTACTACCTTGTTATTATTCTCCTTTATTACAGAAATTTGACATTTAATATTGTTTTAGCAATTGTCAACAATTGAGTAAACCATGGCGATATTCCTTGTACACGCAAAGCATCTGAGATACAAAGAAGCCTTGATTATGCAAACAAGGGCATATTATCATAGAGCTTCTTCCACCCAGATTATTGAAAAGATTCCTCCACCGACCTAGATTATCAAAGAGTTTCTTCCACCATTTTACAAAGGACAAAAATCCAAGGATTATGTGAGTTACACCACCATCTTATCTATAATAGCATTACATCAATGTCAGTATTAAAAATGAAAGTAATGCCAATGATATTTCTCTTCCTGCACCATAAATGGTGATCATCCACAGAAGCTTGAGAAAGGGAATTCCCAATTACAAAACCAAGGGAAGGTGGTCTGAACAAATACAAGAGTATAAAGACAAGAAGATAAATAAAAGAGCACTCATAGTCATCTATAAATTAAGCCATTTCAACCATATTTGATATTCAACATTTTAATTGATAACTGTGAATACATATGTACAAAATTCAATTTCTATGTAATCAATTCAATATTGTATAAATAAAAATTATTTCTATTTTATTCTTCATTATTTCATTTTTTATTTATATTTTTCTTTTGTGAAATAGAGGTCTTTATGATAATTTGTGTAGCTTGGACAGGTGTCTCCAAATCCAAGAATAATTAATTAATTATTTTATTCCTCTTGTTAGAGTCCAATTGTGAGAACCTGTAGATCAAATAGCTAATTGACAAGCACAATGAACAAAAATTGCATAATGTTGATCACTTGATAGACAGTCAAGGGTCTCCTTATAAAGGATAAATATCCAACCAAAGCAAGATATCAAGAAAATATCAGCATGGAAAAATATCAGGAGATATTTAACCTACACAATAAATGCCATGAGATATTTAACCTACACAATAAATGCCATGCCTAAGTAGGCTTGGGTCAACATGTGGATAGCAAGCATTAAATGTAAACACTAACAACCCCCTTAAGCATAACTTAGGTGAGCATGGATAAAATGGGTCCCAGCTACTAGCCTGATGAGGTACCCATGCACAAGGCAATCCCTTAAGAGTAAGATAGAAAACCTAGTGGGAAAAAAATATCCTCCAAAAAAGAGAGAAGTGGAGAATACTAGAAAGCCCCCCCCACCAAGGATGATGATGATGCTAATATAGACCACACACTAAGAAGAGCTCTTAGATGAATGAAATTGCTCTCATTGAAGGGTTTGGTGAAAATGTCAGCAACCTGGTTTGAAGACTAGAAACCTACTAAGTCGATGATCTGACCATGAGTCAACTCTTGAATGTAATGCATATGAATCTCTATGTGTTTAGTTTGTTGATGTTGAACCAGATTTTTGCATATCTAAATAGTGATTTGGTTGTCACAATAGATGATAATAGGTTGCTTGAAAGGAGTACCAAACTCATAAAGAATGCCTTGAAGCCATATAGCATCAATAGCTGAGTTAACAACCCCCTTGAACTTTTCCTTTGTGGATGATATAGCAATTGCATTCTGCTTCTTGCTAGACCAACTGATAGGGCCTAAACCAAGTAAAATCTATAACCTGAAGTGGACTTACAATGCTCAGTATCACCAACCCAATTTGAATTTGTATAACCAACCAAGTCAAGTGATGAGCCAACTCTATAGTGAATCCAAAACCCAAGAGTGCCATGAAGATAGTGAAGGATCCTCTTAGCTTCTTTCCAATGTAGTTCATGAGGTTTCTGCATGAATCTTGAAACCATGCCTACTGCATAGGCAATGTCAGGCCTAGTATGAGTCAAGTATATAAGACTACCAACAATTTTTTGATACAATATAGCATCAACTAATGGTGTAGTACAAGAAGTCTCGAGCTTGAATCCAGAAAGAAAGGGAGTTTGAGATGGTTTGCAAGTAGTCATATGAAACTGTGCAAGTAGATCACGAGTATACTTGGGTTGTGCATGAGTAATCCCTGAAGCTAACTGTGAAATCTCAATTCCAAGGAAGTAGTGCAATAAACCCAAGTTTGTCATGTCAAATCTATCCTGAAGTGATGTCTTCACTACTATAATGGTAGATGAAGTACTCCTAGTAAAGGTACAGTGATCCCACAATAATGGGTTACAATTTTTGGCCAAACTTGACATTAAAATCAGGATTTTTCACCAGACATTCACTTGCTTACACCTATAGCAGCTAAACCATCATTAAGGTTTTGAAGATGAATAAAACTAGTTATTTGTTAGATATTTTGTGTAGATTCTAATTATATTTTTTTAAAAAAAATTAAAAAATAAATTGTGAATCATTTTATGTAATTTTTAATAACTTATTTTTTCTACTAATCAGCATTTTTAAAAAGTGATGTTCATTTTTACATAGCTTTTTTTTATAGATGGGATACAATTCTGATTTTTAAAAATGCAATTTTTCACACCAATATCTAGGGGATGGATATTTTTCATAATTTTTTGTTACATATTTTTTTTAATTAATTTTTTTCAAGTCGGTAATTAATTATAATTTGGATAGGAGGTGTATTGACTAATAACTTTTTTTGTATTCATTTGAATTAACTTATTCTTTTTTTGTTGGAATAAGGACATCAATACCTAGGGTACATGTATTTTTTAGAATTTTTTTCTCTATTTTTCTATTTTTTCGTATGTGTGAAATAAAGAACTTGATGTTCATTGAAAATCCTACATTCACAAGAAATAAGAAATAAATATAATAATCAAATTAAACATATTTAAAATTATACTTTTTAGGAAGCTTATAATAAGGAATGGAACTTACAAAGCATAAAATTTTAAATGATTCAAATTTGATCCTCAAAGGTAAATTAAAAGTGGTTTTATCGGCATTTTTGATGGGTGTAGGAGACTTCGATTATAGGTATGGTTTCAAAATCTAACAAGGTTCTATCCAAGGGGGTTTGATCTAAGGGTTTTGATCAATCCCTATTTAGTAAAATAATTTAAATGGAACCTTTAAAGTCATAAATCATTGTATTTTCTAAAATATGTGATTTCGAGCAAAAATCGGGGATGTCCCAAAAGTGTAACCCATTATTGTGACACCAGTAATCAAAAGATCATCAACATATAGAACTAGTATCAAAAGTGAATCATCTTGCCATAGTAGATACACATTAGGATCAAAATGACATGATCTAGTAAAACCTGAAGATAGGAGGTAGGAGTCCATCTTGGCATACCAAGCTCTAGGAGCTTGTTTAAGGCCATAGAGTGATTTATTAAGTCTACAAACTAAGGATGAATCTTGAACAAAACATGGTGGTTGTTCCATGTAGATTTCATCCTTAAGGTCTATGTGAAGAAAAGAACTCTTCACATCCATCTGATGTACATTCCATCCATGTGATGCGGCTATAGCAAGTGTGAGTCTGATGGAAGTCATCTTTGCAACTAGTGCAAATGTTTATGTATAGTCAATGCCTGCAACTTGTGAAAAACCTTTGGCTACCAAATGTGCTTTGTACTTATCAACTGACCCATCTGCTACAAATTTAGTTCGATATATCCACCTACATTGAACTATATTCCTTCCCTTAGGAAGTGAAGTCAAATCCCAACTTTGATTTCTAATCAAGGAATCATATTCATCATCCATAGTAATATCCCACTCTGGTATGCCTGATGCCTCTTTGAATGTTTGTGGATTGGAAATTGAAGCAAAGAAGGCATGTGCCCCCCTTGAAAATATACTTGAATCAGTCTATCATCTATTGAATCATGTACCCCTGTATTTGTTCTATGTATAGTGTAAGATGTGGGTGAGTCTAGTGCAGATATATCAACTTCTAATGCAATCCCTGAACTAGATGAAGATGAACCTTCATCGCTGTGAGAACTGGAAGAAGAAGATACTACACTAGGAATCTATTGAGAATAATTTGAATCATCAGTAATGTAATCAAGATCTAAAGAGTCCACAATATATTAAGAAGTGTCAAGTATATTTTCAGGAGATGTTTCTTGAAACTTAACACTTCTCTCAATAAACAACTCATGTGTGTTAGGGTGGAGTAGGAAATAGCCTTTTACACCATTTGGATATCCCACAAATATGCAAGGTTTGGATTGAGGATCCATAGCCTTGCATTTCTCTTTTGGAATGCATGCCATGGCATGGAGCCAAAAACTCTAAAATGATCAACTGTTAGTTTTCATCCTTTCCAAACTTCAAATGGAGTGATACCCTTTAAGGCTTTATGTGCAAATCTATTTTATATGTAACATGCACAGTTGATTGCTTCTGCCCAATATGATGGTGTGAGGCTCTTAGAGTGAATCATACAATTAGCCATCTCTTTTAAAGATCTATTTTTACGTTCTAAAACACCATTTTGTTGTGGGGTATAAGGAACTATTCACTATATAGATCTATCCCCTATGATATACAAAATTTCTCAAAACTATTGTTGACGTATTCTCTCCCATTATCTGTTCGAAGAACCTTAATGACTTTCCCTAATTGATTTTCGACAAGAGCTTTGAAATATTGAAAAGACTCAAACACTTTTGATTTTTGTCTAAGAAAGTAGACCCATGTAAAACGTGAGAAATCATCAATGAAGGTGAGAATGTATCTAGCCTTTGTAAAATATGGATGGGAAAAAGCCCCTGAAACATCACTATGAACAAGTTCTAAAACTTGAGTTTCCCTCCTTGATTTACCTTTGTCAAATTTTACTTTTGGATGCTTGCCAAGTGCACAACCTTCACAAAGACCTTTAGAAAATTTAACCTTAGGTAATCCTTTAACCATATTTTGTTGACATAGTTGTTAAAGATAGCAGTAGTTAAGATGGCCAAACCACTCATTCCATAGTTTTCTAACTTCATCTGAATGAGTTAGTAGTGCTTTTGAAGAAATATCTGTGGAAAAATTGGAGAAGGCATATAATCTAGATTGTTGATTTGCCTCTCCTATTGCTACCAAATTGTTGCTTTGTAATTCTCTTATCTCAACTGATTTTGGAGAGAACTGTACTCTCATGCCCTTCCGTAAATAAATTATTTTATACACTGATAGGAAATTAGTTGAGAGTGAAGGTACACTTTGAACATTGGAAAATGTTCCTCCTTCAACTTCAACAGACCTTCTCCCTTTTACCATTGCTGGAGTATCATCACCTAAGGTCATTGTGGACATACTTGATGTTCTAAGGATGAAAAAACAACTTATGAAGAACCCATATGGTGTGAAGCACTAGAGTCTAGAATCCATGTTGGAGATTAAGATAATTTAGCAACTAAGATTTTCCCTTTGATTTCTATTTTTCCTTAGTATTATCTTGATTTGATGAAGATGCCTTGATAGAATCAAGTAGCCCTATATTATTCTTTTTGAGAATTTGTTGTATAAATTCAATTTTTTCCTCATGCAGTGTTGTTCATCATGTCCAATATTTTTACAAAAGGTGCATGCAACTCTCTTTTTACCTTGAGGGTCCTTTTTTGAGTTGTCAATTTTGTTTTCTTTCTTAACTTCCTTATCCTTTTTAGTGTTCTTCTTCTCCCTTTTTGAAGTTTGAGGTGTTTCATTCCCTACAAGTAGGGCTTGAGGTTTTGTAGACTTCAAAGTACCCATTTGAATTAAATTTTCTTTCTCTCTTGTGAGAACATCAATAAAATTATCAAGAGTGAGCATTGACCATGAAGCTCCAAGAGCCCTTTTAGTAGAGTAGAAATTTGATACAAACACATAAAATTCAGGACCTAGCTTGGAAAGTACAAAAAGTATTCATTGATCCTCTTTCTTGTCAATTACACAATATTTTAAGTGCAACTTCAAGGATTTAAACTTAGTAAAAAATTCTTGTAAAGTTGAAAAATACCTCGGACTAAGACCTAAGAATAGATTTTCCAACTCATGGCTTCTAAGTTCATCTATTTTCCCAAAAAATTTGTCAACACCAAGTCCCAAACTTGGCTAGGTGTGTTAGCTCTCAAAAACGCAGGCCAAATGCCTCAAGAGGCTGCCAATCTCTTGATACGCTTTAGGGTAACAGACAAGGTCAAGAGAACTCAACCTTCTACTCTTCAGGTGCTGCTAAACCTGGTTGGGTGTACCTCTTTGAATTGTGTAGACTTAACTGATGATAATCTTTTCTTGCACAATGATTTGTCCACAATGGCAGATGATAGTGAACAAAAGAAATCAAACTTAATAGCTATCTTCTAATCTAAATCCTAGAATGCTTAATTAACTAATAAAAGAGATTGAATGAATTCAAATATGAAATTGCAGAGACCAGTGCCTTGTTGGGTATGCTAAATGAAATAGAAGTGGGCAACTTATTATAGCAGAAAATCAAATTGCAGGCATATGATCTATTCATAACTTGTATGAACAATGCAAGATTATGACTACTGAGCTCTTCTTTAATAATGCAGATGAATCTTCCTAATTATTGTGATCAACGAAAAGGATTTAATCTCTACTTGAGAGAACCAATTGATTAACCACACAAATGTAACAAATGTGCATAGATAAACTGAAAGTAAACTTGTTACATCAATTTAAATAACCAGAAAGAATCAACCTGGAGACAGCTTCAGCAATGCTTTTCAAATAACTCAACATACAATTGATACCAAAAACAAACTGCCACACAGTTGAATTTCATTGAAACCACCATTTGAAAACATGCACATAATCTCTGATAAGAGAAAATCATCTTACTGTAGCCATGCCTAACCTATCTATCTGTAATCTAAAATATGATTATATCAATTACAATCCAGGGGCATATTTATACCCAGCATTAGAAAAAATATATCGCTTCAAATTCATCTCGGCCCCCGAAGAAAATGGGCTCCAAACAAGCCGGTCAACAATGGCACATTAGAAGTTCACATGTCGGCCTCAGTAATTTTTATTTTTGTTTGTTCACCAGTGAATAGTCGGCAAAACACAACATACATCCTGCCGAAGGCAAAATAACGTCAATCATTAATCATCCCGCACACCAGTATTTTGCATCACTGTGACCACCCATTTGTTATACCGAAGTGGAGAAGTATCGCCTCTATTTCGCTATAGCTCGAGGTCATCGGTGAGATGTCATATAGATTCATCAGGTTACACTGAAAGTCCCATATCACCCGTAGGTCACCATAGCACCTTACACGTTATACTGAAGCCAAAAAACACTCTTCAAATTCTTTAAGTTTTGTTGTGACCACACAACATTGGTGAGACTCAATAGCGAGTTCATTATGTCAATCCAAAAGAGATTCATTACTTCCAAGTCACCAACACTCTCACCGATAGGCCACTTTCATTTCATAGTTGCCGTGACAAGGCAACACCTACTTCGAAAACCTACTCCCATCTGCTTTCGCCAAGACAACACAATGTCAGGGAGAGGTTACGGAGACAACATAATGTTTCACCGAAACACCCCGAATCACACACTTAGTTCACCAAGACAATCCAGAACTCTCGCTGAGGGCCACGTCATGAACATTGTCGGTAAGACCGAGTGGGCTCGCCAAGACTTATAACGAAGCAACATTAGTCATACCGAAGCAAACCTTATTGTATTCATCCTTTGCCAAGACCCATAAATTTTCTCACCGAAAAGAATACCATTGCGCTATCGGCAAGACAAAACAATGTCGGGGAAACCTCATGTAGATTGAAATATGCTATACCGAAGTACACCGAACACCATTTGTCGCCAAGAGAAAACAAATGTTA
>VDFB02360039.1:0-18595 GCA_007258455.2 Sequoia sempervirens
GGAGATTTGGTGATAAAGGTTAAATCGAAGGAAGAAGCTGCATGTACAGTAGGTTGCCAATAGCATACTCAAAGGAGCAAGGGGCTTAACCCCTCAATTCCACTATATTCATTTCAATATTTCTATAGGAAAGCAAATAGATTTGCAGATCTTTTGGCTAATGTTGTGTAGCCAAATCCACTTGAATACAATCTCTAGCATCTATGCAGAAGAGTGGGACGACCTATCATACTTACAGGCATACAGCTATGGAGTCGCTATTGACAATGCCATATAAAAAAAACTGTAATTTAGTATACAAATTGTAAATGTGGATTGCAATAGTAGACTGAGTTTTAACCCAACTTAGCCTAACTAAATATTGTTACTTGTTAGTGCAATTAAAGCAAATTTTAAAGTAAACATGAATACATAATGTATAACATATTATAAACAGTGCTTCTAGATGCTAAACCAAATATATGCTTCAATTCAAAAATAACATATTCACTGGAACAGTCAAGTGAATATGTTGTTTTACATATCATAAGGAATGTTACCAAATTCTAAACCAAATATATGCTATTGCAGACAAATAGTTGCTTGCCAACATAGTTATCAAGAGAACAAAAAAAAATATGCAAATGACTGCAAAAGCATGAATAAGAATCAAGCTACACCTTGTTTGCCAAGGACACAATTTTGTCAAAAAAAAATGATCTTCAAGTTTAAGTTGTTTATGTAGCACACATTGTTGCCAGGTTTTTACTAGATATCAAAGGACAAAATTCAATTATTAATTTCTAAACAGATCCGTCTTCGAAAGCCTGCTTGCCAACGAAGTTCTTGTTTGCAAAAGATGCTAAATCCTTTGATTCAAGAGGAGCAAAGCATAAGCCAAGTTGACTACAAACGTCAAGAATTGGATCGAAATCTAGCCTCTTTAGCAGTGATAACATCCATCCCCTTTTGCCTCTAAAGCATCTCCATAGGTTCAAACATTTTGTAAAAGTCAAGTAATTATTTTGTGCAGAAACAAAACAGATTCTTTAGCAGGAAAGAGGAAGACAACATTTTGTAAAGTCAAGTAATTATTTTGTGCAGAATAAGTACCTGTGTCAATTTGCAAATCCCTTTTTAGCTAGGCAGAGGTGTGATAGCATTGTCTTGTTTAACAATTTCTATGATGCAATTGTCCATGGAAACTATAAATGTTCCTTGTAATTGGAATTTGCGTAGCATGAACATCATTGTGGACATGTCTTTTTTGTAATTTAGATAGGGTATTGTTGCAACCTATATATATCAAATAAAGAAATGGTCCAAAATCCTAAGTACCAGAGACGAAAAGGTAGAACTAGAAATCGTGTATTGGTGATAGAAAGTTAGAAACAATGAAGTAACATATAATACGAATTTGACCAAGAACAGCTATTTTCCCTCTATGCAACAACCTTACATTTCTACAAGATTGGGATGTTGCATTGCAGATATTGTACCCAGTTCATTAAGAAACTCCCGAATGCGTTGTCTTGACTTGTGAAACATCTGCTTGACTACAACCATTTTTCCATCTAGTAGTATTCCCTGATAAGAAAAGAAGCATTAAAGAAATGGCATCTCAGTCTGAGGCCCACCTAAATTAATTGAAGTAATGCCAATGTGTTTTTGATATATCTTCAAAACTATACCAAACCCACCCTCTCCTATCTTATTATCAGCGTTAAAGTCACATGTGGAAATTTTAATCATCTGTTTTAGGTTTCATGCAAAGATGTGGGTTACAATTGTCATTTTGCAACCAAAACTGAGGTTCACTTTATTGCGTTCAATTTTATTTTCTCTTTTTTCACTCCTCTCTCCACTCGCGTGTATTCTGGAAAAAAGGGCAATAGAGAGAAAAGAATGAATCTCTTTCTATCTTTCCATGCACAAACAAAAATGTTTATAACTTTATTATAAAATGGGGAATATTGTAAACAAATGTATTTGATATGTTTTGAGGAAATTCTTTGCAGGGAAGCACAAGACAAGTCTCATAAAATATAGAAGAAGAAACAATTTCAAAATTGGATCTCAGATCCCCAGACGTAGATCCAATAATCTGCCTGGTGGTCGGTATTTCCAGATGAAGCGAAATTTGGAAAGAAACACAAATAAATCAGAGTTTGGTTTAGATGGAATGCTGCAAAATAGGAATAGTGGTAAACTCAAATCCTTGTTCATTGGAATCAAAGTGCTATGGTACTAGCCATTAAGAGGTGGGGTTGACCTTCTCATGATGCAGGGGAATATAGATTAAGATTGGTGTTCAGTTGAGATCTAATTTTTAGAATAAAGGTAGATGATAGGAATGACAGAAAAACCTGCAATTATGGTGGTGTTTGTTTCTAGATAACTAGTTTTATGTAAGGATGCTAAGAGGATGACATGATTATGTTGTTGGACCTGATTTGGGTATATGGATTGGTGTAAAATCAGAATAGTGGTAAGCTTGAATCCTTTGTCACAGGGAACTAGCTATTTTTAGCTGTGGTTGAGGATCTCATTTGTGAAACCATTGTCAGGCAGATTAATATAAATTTAGATTAGTGTCAAGTTCAGAATTTATTTAAATTCAAAATAAGATTAAAGGTTAGGAATGAGAATAAAACTTTAACTTATAGTGGTGTTTAATTTCAGGAAAATGATTTTATAAAAGGATGCTAGAATGATGATATGATAAGACTGTCGGATCTTAATTCATGTTCATAGATTGGTGTGGAATGAGAATAGTAGTAAGCCTGAAATGTGTTTTTCTGAGTTTGCTTAACCAATATTCTTATTAGAACTTTGAGGGCTTCTAGGACATATTTTGTATTTTTGAACATTGAAAAGGCATTTGACCTAATACTAGAGAATTTTGTTTATGTGATGTGCCTATAGACCATAGGTGATGACAAAAGGAGAGTACATTATGATAGAAGGGAATAGAAAGAATTGGAATGTGATCATTACTATGTCTATTCAATTTTGCCAAGAGGATACACCATAAATTTTACTAAAAATGAAAGAACACCTTAGATACAATCATGAATGCAAGTTCACAAATGGTCAACATTCATACAACCTGGACAGTTATCATGCAAAGTTTGCATCTGCTCTAATTACAATGAAGACATACCTGAAAAGAGCAATGATTGTTAGTGTCCAGAACACCATGGCAAGAAATCCCAACAAATCTAGTAGAAACTATACATGCTTCATGTTGTGTAGCACCTAAGTCAGAACCCGTAACATATTACGCTGTTAAAATATAAATGCTCAGCTATCTACAAGATAAAAATGCATGTTTAGAGTCTAAATTGCAAATACCTATGGATGTAAGACAATTCATACAGTCTGTTGCAGTAAGCAATTGTAAAGATAATGTTCCTAGACATATGATTAGTAAAAACTGTACCTGCTTCATGTTGTGCAGCACCTCAATCAGACCCTCTAACTGTACCTGCTCCATGTTGTGCATCACCTCAATCAGACCCTCTAACTCGATACAAAAAACATTAGACTCAAGCATGCTCATTCAAATGATAAAAATACAATGGTCCCAAAGTTTCTAAAGTCATTTCAACAAATTCTTGGCATTGTTTATGTAAAAATCCTGCATATTTATTGATTCAAATACAAAAGTTGAATCTGAAATTTGGGGATCCAAGAGCCTTCAAATTTTACTCTCAACAAATTGTTAGAAAGACTTAAGCAACGAATCTTTGTGAAGTTTTCTAGTTGAGAGAGTGAGAATGTGCCACTCAAAGAATTATTTGATAGCTCAAGTACAATCAAAGATGAGAGATTAACAAAAGTAGATGGCAAGCTTCCATTTAATTGGTTTGATCAGAGGTCAAGATATGAAACCTTTGGTAGTCCTGCTAAAGAGCTCCATGGAATGTTGCCCCTTAATGAGTTGCCAGAAAGACCCAACCTTTCAAGTCGTGAGGGATTTCCAATAAAATTTGGAGGACAACCTTGAATATTGTTACTAGAAAGAATTAAGGTAGGCATCGAGGGCATATTTGTAATAGAATTTGGAATCACTCCTTGCACATTTGAGTATGCAATAGAAAGGACGTTGAGCTGGGAAGAATGTTGGACAATGAGTAGGGATGTGAGTTCCTTTCTGTAAGGGTTAAAAGTGTGCCCAATCTTCAAGGAAACATATTTATTCATGGATTTGGCACCTTGTTGTTTTAATGTCCATTTTTGCATGATTCATGTACCCCTTTGTCAAAAAAAAGAGTAGCTTACCAAGAGTTATCCAACATATAAATTATGTAAATTATGGTGATGATTTTGCTGTTTTATAAGCCCAAGTCTATCAGACCTCTGAAACATCAAAATTTTTATGCATCCTTTGTTTATTTGAATACTAAATACAAAACCCACCATGTTATTTTTTGTTCTCATAAATAAACAAATTTTGAAGTCAATTTCTTTTTGTTTTACATTTTGAGGCAAAAATTTTGATATTTTTCTTCTATTACTTGCATGATCCATGCGTATTAGAGATTTCTCTTTTTGTAAGTATACAAGGGGAAAATTTAATAGAAGGTTAGTTGCAAGTTCACGTCTTTCTGAGAAATAGTTTCCAAATTTATCAAAGAAATCAGAATACCTTTCAGATATTATATTCCTATCTGTTTGTTGAACAAACTGACAAAATCACCTCAGAAATTATGTTAATCATCTAAGCCAAAATGCTAGATCATGAAAATTAGACAGTAATATACGTGTGTAAAAAATAAAGAAAGATTCGTCTCCACCTCATAGACTACAAAAGTGCTAAGTTAAAGAATAAAATGAAGAAAACCTCCCACTAATATGCCTGTGTGGCCGAAAAAACATGGATTCCCTGCCAACTTTAGAAGCCCAAAACTCCAAAAAAATAGTTCCATGCTAACAAAATTTCAAGTTTTCCACAAAGTTGCTTCTTAGAGATGTAAGAGCCAAATCGGCATCAAAATCCCAAATGTCTACAGAAGGCAACATTAATTAGTTGCACACGATGTTATACGAAAACCAAATTTGATTCAAAATTCAAATAATGGTACGACCAGTTGCATTTCAAAATTTAAAAAAAGAAAACAAGCATGTCAAGCAAAATAATAATGTAACGAATAGCTCCCACTCTCAACAATGAGAATAACGTGGTCAAGAATTAATGAGGACACTTATTCATTTTTTGACTGGGATATGTGTGTTTTGACTGTGATATGTATGTTTCAGTAAACAATGTGGCTGTGTATGTAGCCTACAAATAGTGTAAGGAAGGATAATAGGAAGTTGGCTACCAAACAGAGCATAATGAACTGCATTAGACACAATAAATTCTCCAATCTTGTTCCACATCAATGGAGCAAGGGATATAGCTACAAAATGACACTTACATTAAAGGAATATGAGCACCTGATATAAAAGCCCTAGAGCTGCATCCAAGTCATTCCATGGAGAAAACTTTACCAAAACTCCCCTGCATCAAATATAGCTTCCTACATTTAAGGCAGACATAGGGTACCACACTAAAGTAGTCTATGGCACCATTAAATTAAAATAGCCTTATGATATAAATTTCATTGTTCAAGAATGAATGGGTACAAGAGCCATTGCAACTTCAATTGGAAAGATGGATCTTTTATTGCTACAAAGAGGAGCCTCAGGTTCAAGTCACAGGAATCATAATAAATTGTCTAAATTGCATAAAATATCACATCAAAGCCAATTCGTTGGTTCAAATCCCAGGAATCACAATAAATTGTCAAAATTGCATATAATTTCACATCAACGCCAATTCATTGCTATAAAGAGGAGTTTTGGGTTCAAATTCCAGGAAACATAATAACATATAAAATCGAATAAAATATCACATCTAAGACTCAATTCATTGCTACAATGAGAGACCTCCGGTTCAAATCCTGGGAAACATTATGAAATATCAAAATCAGATAAAATATCCCATCTAACACCCAATTCATTGCTACACAGACAAGCCCCAGTTTCGAAACCCTGGAAATATAAGTATCAAAATTGGATAAAATATTACATCTAACACCCAATTCGCTGTGTGTGGCACACCCAATGGATGAATCAGAATACAATTCTCAAGTCAAGTTTTAGATTAATTTCATAGCTCGATTTTGGCAACTAGACTACATGTTTCTCTAAAAAGAGAAATTTACCCAATCAAAAGAAACAGCTTTGCGATACATGTTACACCAAAAAGGGAATTTTAGTATTGTACCCAATCAAAAGAGACAGTCGTGTTTGAAGAATTGAAAAATTCGTGGCAGATCAAGAGACCTAAAATAGGGGCCATTGCGGGTTCTTTTTGAATGATGAATCTTCTGCTACCAATTTAATTTTAATTTTTTTAAATTATCATAAAACAACAGCAATTCAAGAAAAAGAGAGGAGGGTAGTGATTTAATTACCTGATTCTGGTTAGGCCAGATTTGGAGCAATGGGGGCACTCAAAAGGAGCAGGGGTGTCCCTGAAAACAGTCTCCTGCAATGGAATCCCTTTTGAATAGCCAAATATTGCATTGAACGGTGTTATACCTGCCTGATATGGCTTCGTATAGTAAAACTGCTGAGGAGGAGGCATCATCACCGTCTGCATTGGCTTTGCTGGATATGCATATGAATTTCCCACTGCCGGTTCCTCCATTCGCTTACTTATTTTCCTCTTTGTCGATAGGTTACTGCACACAATTGACATATTTAACAGTGTGAAGGCAGAAACATCTATGGAATAAATTCTCAGAAAAAGCAAAGCAAATTCTGTTTAGGAAACTGTCAAAAGAAACATAAAAGCAAATGTTCTCCCCATTTACAAAACCCTAGCTAGCATGACTACTCTGCATTTTAGTTAACCGGGGAAAAGCACCACCCATAACGAAATATAAAGCAGCGGTTGATTTTGAACGAGAGGCATATGAAGCAAGAAAGGTATGGGCAGGAGTTGCAGCAGGACCCGCACATTGGTCTCTGAATGACATTTGCAGAATGGGATTTTTGTTATATGCAAAATGTGGTAGCAGAGACAAGGCACGCCAACTTCCTTGCACAATGCCACCTGCTACTAGAGAACCATGTACCCCACCTGCAATTCAGCAACGCCATCTGCTCATAGAGGAGCCTCACAATAAAGACACGTACACACAACAAAAACATTAGAAACTTGATCCGAAATTTTTCCTCCCTCCATTTCTGATTCGCTGCAACCACAAATTTCTGTGCGCGGGAATATAACAGGCGGAGATTAGGGTTACTTCGTTCACGCATTTTCTTCGAAAAATCCTTCTGAGGGCGTTTCCTTCTGCGGGCGGCGCATGATTTCCTCGGCGGATTCCATTGTGGCCGCTGCGAGTTTGGAGTCAGAGCGGCTATTATGTGAGGGCGAAACTAAAAAGCAAATGAGAATAAAGTCGGTGGCAAGGCAAGCGGGGACTGCCAAAAATTCATATATATGAGAATAAAGTCGGTGGCAAGGCAAGGTACAGCCTGAGTTGGCCTAATGGTGGAGAACTTGTACTCTTTAAAGAGAGGTCACAAGTTCAAATCCTGCAGGGGGTAAGGTATGTACACCTCATATTGTGGAGCACGAGTTAGGTGCCTCCCTCAGATTTGGGAGTATGAGGAGTCCCATATATACTATAAGCTGTCTGTAGACCCAAAAACAGATCGCCCGGTATTCGTGGACTATAAAAGAATATTTATTTATTTATTTTCCACGGCGCCGGATAATATGGAGGAGAATACGGGCATGGAGGGGGTAAAGAATGCAAATGGGACTGCTGCTGCAAATGACTCGCCTATTTCAGAGAAAGTGGATTTTTCCCATATTGCTGAAAACAGGGAAAAGAGTCCAAGATTTTCTAGCGATGAACAAGGTAAAACCCTAGAGTTTCACTTACATGATGAAGTTATAGAACTCATTGCTGAAAATCAAAGTAGAAGTGTCATTTTGTTTTTTCTCATAGGAATTCCTACAGAACCATAATTTTACAAATGGGCAAAAATAAACTCGGAAAACAGGGGATGGGAGATTGAAACAATAAGGGGTTTAGGCAAGGTGTATGTCTCTATTTCATTCAAATTTGCAGAGCATGTTTAAGCTGTGTTATAATACGGAACATGGGTGATTTGTGGTCAGATTTGCTACCTTCAAGTCTGGACATTTGATTTCACCCTGAAAGACCTTCTCGGTCTGGTTACCCTATGTGGTTGGAATTGCCATTTTTAAATTTAGTTTTCACACCTTTTCTCAAGGACATTGTGGTCGAGTTAGGCAAAGTAATTTGGTGCAAACAGAGTTCTGACAAGTTTGCTAGCCTGAGAGTTCACTCGTGAGTTTGTGTAGAAGTGGATTTGAACAAGCTGCTGCTAGAAACTATTAAGTTATATGGCCCTGGTTTTGAAATAGATCAACCAATAGTTTATTTGAATAAGCCCAATGCTTGCTTTTTCTATCGACAAGAGGGCCATTTGATTCGAGATTGCCCCATCAAGAAAAATAAGTCCTCTTCGTCTCTTGCACGAGTTTCCCTAGCCAAAGTTGCTTCCAATCCTATTTTACAACCCAAGCCAATTGTCAAAACCCCGCTTCCGTCTTCTCGTCAAATGAACAATAAAGCCCCACCTTCTACTTTCCATTCTTCTTCTGAACCTATTGGTGCTCTCCATTCTTCCTCTACGCCCACAGTAATGGCCAATGCTTCTTATAAAGATGTTATTATGAATGATGAATGGAAATTTGTTCGAAAACGAAAGGAACCTTATTCACCCTCATCAATCTTTCATCCCCATCTTAATGTACCTATTGGTCGTACTTCTTCCTAACTGTTGAGATCTTCTACCCGATCTTTGTCTCCTCCTCATAATTCGAGGCAGAGGTCTAGATCTCCTTCTGGTGGTTCCATTGAAAAGCATATCAATGATCAGGAAGTTCCCATTTCTAATCGTTATGGAGTTTTGCCACAAGAGGAAAATGATTCTCTTGATGTTTCACAATGAGGTTTAGAATTCTATCTTGGAATGTGAGAGGGCTTTCTCACCCTCATCGCAAATTTAAAATCAAGGATAGTCTTGAAAAATGGAAACCTGATGTGTTGTTGCTACAAGAAGTCAAAATTGGTAAGGAATGTTTAAATATGTCTCTTTTCAATTTTTGGAAAGATGCCTTGTTTATTCATACCTCGCATAAGGAGGGCAGCAGTGGGGTTGTTCTAGGATTGTCTCCTTCACTTGCCAAACATGTCATTGATAAAGGTGAGGACCCAGCTCATAACTGTGTTTGGGCCCTCACCTTTATCAATGGACAGCCACTTGGTTTTTGTTCTATTTATGCTCCTAACAACCCGAGAGAAAAAAGTGCTCTCTAGAAATGGATGTCTCAGAACCTTCCTATTGTTGATTGGGTGTTGAGTGGAGATTTTAATATGGTGGAACATCATGAGGATCGTAGTTGGTTTAAATATTTTAAGCTCAACCAGAAAGAATTTGAGAAATGGATTTACTGCAGAAATGTGCTTGGAGTTGTTGATCCTATCCATAACAAATTTTCTTGTCATGCCAATAATTGGTACACTTGGTCTAATTGTAGACCAAGTAATGAAAGGAAGTTGAGCAGATTGGATCGCTTTTATTTATCTCACAATTTTCAGTTGGACAAGTTACATCAAGATTTTTGGGTGCTAGTGGATTATTCTACAACCTTATCTGACCATTTTCCAATCATTTGTTCATTCTCTACTTTTGAAAATGTGGATGTCGAGTCTTCTTCTCAACTTCCTTTCAAGCTTAACAGCTCTCATCTTAAAAATAAAGAATGTGTCTCCTCCCTAGTTGGGATTTGGAACTCTATACCTAAACTTGTTGAAGGAGAGTCATGGGTGAGCTAGTAGATTTTTGCTATATCACAATGTGTTGAGTTTCTTTGTTCATTTGGACGGAGAATGGCCTGGAAGCGTAAACGCAGTGCAAAATCTCTCCAAGGGCAGTTAGAACTAGCTAGAGTTAAACTTAATCTTGATCCTCTTAATGAAACTCTTCAGAAACACATTGTTGTTACTGAAGCTCAGCTGCGGAAACTTGACCTTTACCTAGGATAGGGTGCTAAAATTAGAGCCAGAATGCACTGGATCAAGGAAGGGAACAAGGGATCAAAGTATTTCTTCAATTATCTTAATTATAAGCATAAAAAAGAGAATATTGAAGGCATAAGGGATGAAAATGGGCTTCATACTAATGAGGCAGAAATTATTAATCTGTTTCATAACTTTTATGAAAGGTTGTTTAGAGAAGATACCAATTGGATTGATATTCAACATGCATTGGAAGATATCATCCAAGAATTTATTCCAAATATGATTGACCCTGGTTACAGTAAATATTTGGATCGAGTCCTCTCTTTGGAAGAAATTGAAAGTGCTTTGTTCTCTATGAAACCAAATAAAAGTCCTGGTTTTGATGGCCTTCCTGCTGAATTTTATCAAACTATGTGGAAGCATATCAAGGATGATTTCTATATGCTATATTTGGAAGCTTTTCAAAATGGTTCCTTAGGTCCCATCATTAATAAGGGTATAATTAAACTTATTCCTAAGGGTGAGAATGAGGATATTATTGTTGGTTGGCGTCCAATCACGTTATTAAACACTTCCTACAAAATTATTGCAAAGGCTTTAGCGATCAGAATTAAACCCATTGTGTAAATGATTGTGAGAGTTGAGCAAATAGGGTTCTTAAAGGGAAGATATATCCTTAATAACCTTATGCTGGCCTGGGAGACTATAGAATGGGCTCAACAATCAGGGCAAAATGGTTTGATAATCAAGCTAGATTTTGATAAAGCTTATAATAGAATTCATTGGAGCTTCATCCTTAAAATGCTTCAATGGTTGGGTTTTGGTCCTAAAATTCAAAAGCATGTTCAAATATTGTTCCAAGATGCTAATGCTTATTTGATTGTTAATAAGAATGTCAAATTCCTTTGATTTGCAGCATTCCATAAGGCAGGGATGTCCTCTTTCTCCCTTTTTATATGTTCTTACAGCAGATGCCTTGGGTTATTTTCTATATAAATCTCATCAAATGAAACTTATCAAAGGAATTTCTATTCCTTAAAACAAAGTGGTTATTAACTCCCACTTTGTTGATGACAGTATGTTATTCCTACATAATTCTGAAGAGGAAGTGAACAACACTTTGGAAATTGTCAAATTGTATTGTGAGGTATCTGACTCTCTTATAGCTCATAATAAACTGAGTTTTTAATGACTTAGCCATTTGCTAGGCCTCAATGGATACCAAATGAATGGAGGCAGATTAAACATGGTGAGATAACCGCGTATTTGGGTATTCCCTTTAGTTTGGGTGTTCCTCTTTCTAAGATGTGGGCTTGGTTTTTAAACAAAATTAAGTGTAAGCTATTCAATTTTGGCAATAAATTTTTGTCTTTGGCGGGCAAGATTCAAGTGGCTAATAAGATTCTCATTGCTTCCCATGTGTACTACTCTTCTTGTTGGATGCCATCCAAACGAGGTTATGAAGAGCTCAATAGAATAATCCGCGGATTTTTGTGGTCTAGATGGGATGGTAATGGTGGTCTTATTGCTTCTTCATGGTCTCATTGTATTCAACCAAAGCACAAAGGAGGCCTGGGGCTTATTGATCCTCAAACCCAAGGGTTTTTCCTTGCTGTGAAATGGATCATTAGGGCTGCTAGTGGAGATGAACCATGGAAGATACTAGTCCATCAATGAATTATGGAAGCTTCTATTAAGAGGAAATGGCAAGATGTTCTTTGGCTTGATAAAATGTGTATGCCTTCTTTTTTTAAATTCAGAGCTTCTTTTCCACTCCAGTCTATTTGGAAAGCTTGGAAAAAAGTTAGCCAATTTCTAGATTGGAATGGATCTTCCTTGTAGACTGGATTTAGTTTTCTTTCAATGTCAATTTGGTGGAATAAGATAATTTCTTATCATTATTTTCCATTGGCTATTTGTTTCCCAAGGCAAGCTTATTATTTGTTTAAAAAGGGAGTTAGACAATTTAAAGATCTTTGGGACTTTGATCTACTTGACTGGGCTCCTTGGTACAAAATTAAAGAGCAGTATAGGCTGAATTCTTGTTATGAATAGTTTATCATTTTTATTAAATCCCTTGTACCAGTGGATCTCACTATGAAATTATGTACTTCAAGGGACTGCTTTTTTTTTTAGAGATTGGAAATGGTTATCATTCAGCCATTTCAACCATTTTCCTTTAAAAAATATATATTTGAAGATGATTCCTAGTTGGAATATTGCTAATCGTTTGAATCAAAAGTGGAAATGCAGATTTAGCTCTACAATTTGGTTTGATTTAAGTCCTCAAATATGGCGCTCCAAAGCTGATTTTGACTCGCAGATGTTGGCTTGGAAGATACTGCACTGCAAGCTACCTGTGGGGGATAGGTTGAAGTGTATTATGGTCCAACCAACAAGTTGTCCTTTTTGTAATAGTGTGGAAAACTTGAAACACATTTTTTGGGATTGTATATATGTTAAAAGGCTATGGTTTAATTATTTCCAAGACTTCTCAGCTATTTTTAATCATGATTTGACTTGGAAAGAAGCTGTTTTTGGTTTTGGTATGCAAAAAGATGTTATTGCTGATTCAATCCGACATGTTGTTTTGAATAATATATGGAAAAATAGATGTGTTGCTATGTTTTATAGTAACTATTATCAGGGGGTTGGTACTCTACAGTTTTACTCTAATATATGTCTCTAGGTGGCTATTCTCTTTTCGCAGATCTGGGTTATATGTAAGAAGAATGAGAGGGCCAAACAACAGCTACTATAGATCAAAGACCAAATAGTGAAGTTTCAGCAGGACAATGAAGTCAATCATTGTAAAATGTTATTCAACTCTTGTAATATGTCCCTTGTTTGTAATGGCTGATTTTTTGATAGCCTTTGTAACGTTGTGTTGTTCCTAGTTTTTGTTGTACAAGTTTTGTATAGGCTGAGGTTTATCTGCTACCCAAGTAGCTTATTCTTGTAAAAAAAAATTCACTTTGATCAATATAAAAAACATTTGAGCAGAAATTGAGAAAAACCATCAAAAAATTCTGCTCGAAAAAATAAATGCCACAGACTATAGAATAAATTGTTATATCATTACCCGACGTCAATTATGAGAAACCTTAATGCTAAAAAATATCCCACCGAACACACTAAGTAGTCTCCGCTAAAAGGCAGGGACTAACAAGATATTTTAAGTCTTAATTCCTCAGTCAAAATATACTACCCTCTAATATTATACCTATCCCTTAATCAAAACAATTTATAAAGGATAGCACATCCATTTATTTATAAAGAGATATTTAGTAAACAAAAGAGTTTCTTTATATACATATTATGTTTATAATCCTTCCAAATATTTTCTTCATTTTTCAATAAATTTTTGAAAACTTAGCCAAATCACTTGATTAAAAAAAAATTAAACATCTTGATAAAATTTAATAAAATTATTAATGAAAACTAATATTTAAATTATTTCAACAACTTAGACTTTTAGAACAAGATAGATATCAATTATTACAGTCATATTACACTAACATATATATATATATTTTAAATTTTCCTAGAGAATAAAATATAAACTATAAATTAAGCATTATACTATAGATCCTACAATAAAGATAATATTTAAATGAAAAAACAAACTATTATTTTTATGAACTTTTAAGTACATTACAAATAATAAATTGTACAAAACATTTAATGCTTTATAATATGTTTACAAATAGCTATGAAATCTATTCCTAAAGTGACAACAATTTCTTTTTTCTACTAAATAGTTCCAAAATAATGATAAATTTGGTGGCTATTTTATTTCTTCTCAATGGAAAGATAGAATGGAAAATTAGTTAAGATAACCAGAAATTGGTGATACTGATAAATTTCCTTCTCTTCTCTCAACTCTACAATTTAGTGGAAAAAACAAATGCAACTTATTTTTTTCAATACTGCTTATATCTAAGTCTACACTTCTATTTATATCTTTCTGTTTTAATTTATTTTATATTATTCTGGATAATTCATGATTTGACACTTAATTTTACCTACAACTGCTGCTACAACAAGCCAATACTATTGTAGTATTTCCAATTATATATTACAAAACCCAAAAAAAACTAACAAAAACTGAGATTAATGATAATTACATTCCAAGCACCTATAACACATTGTTTAGCAGAGGTCGCTCAAAAATAATTTTGATTTTGAATGAGTTTTCATTTTTCATTATCATGTTGTATTAGTACTAAAAACGTTGTACTAACATTCCTTTTTCATTCATGCTTTTTAGCCCTCGGTACATTTCATGTGTTTTAGCACTACTTTCCTTCTGCCAAATGTTAGGAGAGATTCATTATTTTGCCCAAATGTTTAAATTTAGATAAATGAAATGCTTACCTAATTAATGTTAATAAAATCAAATTTAAAACCAAGAGAAAGTTAAACTACTGAGATTGGATGATAAAATTATTGAATTTTAAAGAATAAAGAGTTTGAGTAGATTTTTTTTTGTGTGATGTCAATTTTAATGAACTAAATAAATGATGTGTTATAATAAAAGATTAGAAGGTGAGATTTACTAAACTTTGATCATGTCAAAGTGACCTAGTATTCAACTATAGTGTGTCAATAATGTAGTATAATTAATGTGGCCTTGTCAAGGATTAATGTGACATCCTACAACCTACTTGCCTTTTTTGTTCATGTTTGATCGGTAAGGGGTTGTGTTAAAAAGAAAAGTATAAAGAAAAGGAAATATAGTTGAATTGATCTTTAATAACAATCAAATCTCTTTGCCAATGTACAATATTTGAAAACACACCAAGTAGAGATGCAAATACTAATGCAATTATAGTGACTAGGACAAAGCCAAGCTTGAGATTGAAGGAACTACAATTGAGTGTATTTTGGATTATACTTAATAATCCTAATGGCGTGAGATTATGTCCTTAAATACATGTTCCTAGACACAAAAGTAGATAATTTTGGTGTGTGGGATAACAAGATAAGATCCATCTTGAGATAAATAAATCTCAAATTTGGAAAAGGTAGACTAAGCCACACCATGTGATCTAGTACATAGATTGGGTCATGCCAAGCAACATAGTCCTAGGAGGGAAAATGTCCAAAATGAAGATTGGGATATTTGTGGCTAACCTAGAATGATTGGGAGTGGCATGTGGCTGATGAAGTTTGTAATAGGATTTGACTAATATGTCAAATGAACCAAGTTGAGTGTTTAGACTATTTTCTTACAACATATATACAAAGTGGTATAAAAAGGTGTGAGATTGTAGCCTACTATTATGTACTTTTATTCCTTAGCAGTTAACACATCAAATGAAAATGTCAACCACCATATTGAAAATACATGTTGTGGGTTGAAAGTGTAATTTTTTCCATTGCATTCATGGAAGTTAACTAAAAGAGGGGACTACATTAGGGTAATGAATACAATGTTGTAACTATAACATGTAGCCTCAACATTTGCAAGGTGTGCAAATTCTATCAATTTTTTGAACCCAAGAAATAGTCATTTTAAAAGTATTTCATTGATTAACATATTAATTAAACACATTAAACTAACTTTCATAGTTAAAATTTAGTTGCACTTATAGATATATATTTCTAATCCCTTTTTCTAAGAGCGGATAGAAAACTGTATAACTTGCATTCCTAATTTTCATATTTACTATTTACATTATATTAATTGTTTATTCCCACATGGAAAAGGGTATCCCACTTAGATTGGCACTATGTGTCACTTTGTATTTTTTATTAACAAAGTTCCACTTAATGCCATAGAAGTTGCTAAATATGAAGAGAGGGAGTTAAGCATTGAATATATTAAAAATGGATATGTTTAGCTAATGCATGAAATCATATTTCTAAAACCTAGAAAATTACATTATTTTGTACCTTGAAACCTTGTGTAGAGAGAGGGTCACCTATCATGCTAAGAAGAAGAATATGACACCCCTCTACAACTTTTAATTACATAAGGATAGTTAGGACATGAAACTAATGAGTATCCTAATAAAGGGTATGAACATCCATGAAAACATAAAGGTTAGAGGTATTTCATGAAAAAGGAGAAGAATCTTATTCAATGATTTTTTTTTTCAAATAACTACATCAGAAGTATTGCTAATATTATTTTTACAACTAAGTAACAATATAAGGAATGAGATTATACAAATGAGTAGATTTAGCATGATCCAAAAAAATGGTGATTTGAGTAATTATCAACAATATATGCCAATATATCTACAATGGATTCCTAGTAGCATTAGATGTATATCAATTATGGGCTATGAGTTTTTCTTACATTACATGAGGAAATATGGGATAGTCTATCAAACATGTGTGAGATGGCCTCCACTTTGAAAATGGTATTTTTTATGAATAAATTATATAGTTTAATAAATGAAAGAAGGCAGTGACATAAAAAATAATTTGGATGAGTTTAACACCCTAATCAATTAGTTAATTTCAATCAACATCAAATTGGATGATGAGATCAAGGCTATCTTCCAATTGTGTTCTTTACTTGATAGTTGGAAAGGATTTATTATGGCTATTAGCAACTTAATATCTAGTAAGAAGGGAAGTGTACTAAAATTTTATGATGTTTTTGGGATTCTCCTCAATACAGATATGCGAATAAAATCCCTAGTTCATTACATGACAATTTTTGTCATTAATTGCAGAGGGAGATTAGAGGAATGAGTTCAAAGGATAATTATAGGAGAGATCAAAGTCTAAAAAGAGATTAAAATCTAGAGGAAAAATGACATGTCTCAAATTTTTTCTTGCATTTAATAATGTTAAGTTCTTTTAATAATTATGGAAAAATGAAATTTATCAATTGACTTGTGATAAATTACATATTTCAATGGCATTTGAAATATATTTATATTATTATGATTGAATGTGAAAGATGAAAATTATGATGTGAAGTGGAATCTTTTTGTTTTGAGCATTAGCTAAAGGTTACTGATGAAACTCTTCAAGTGAAAGTGTGTGAATGTAGGAACAGGTTGAAGATCGAGAAATGGTTGAGGTAGGAATATTTAGCTAGATGACAATGGTAAGCTTGATGGAATCTGGAGCGTGCACATACCACTGTAAATCATGAATTTTGTATTTAAATTCCAATATGGTTGAAAATACTCTTTATGTGAAATGGACTAATAAGTAAACAAATATGCTTGTGGAGAAATAATTTGTTAGACTATTTTTCTATCTTGTATATATGAAGATATTGCATTCAAAAAGAAAATAGGAGAACACTAGAATGAAGTGTTCTTACTCATATAAATGCATATGAGATAAAATTTTCATGTAGAAAATGATTTGAATTATACACACACACACACACAAACACACATATACATACATATATATACTTATGTGAAGGGATAAAATGTTATTGAAAAACATTTGTCATATAATCTCAAGTGGATATTCATCAAAATCCCAAAATTTGAATTTCAAACTAAAAATTTTAATGGGTAGAAGCCACCCATGATCCCATAAATCAAAAAGAAAATATGACTATAAGAAGTTGGGACCAACTACATAACAAAGCTTTCCAATTTGGGAGAAACAAAGGATGTAAAACTAAACATGCAAAAAAAACCAAAAAAAGAGGGGAAACGAGTTTGTTTTTGGTGCGAATGTTGGTCAGAAAAGGAAAAAAAAGAGGAGATCAATTTTGGGGATAGTAGAAAAGGAAAACACCGAATTCATAACCAACAAAGATTTACCACCTATCGGCTTGAGTATTGGGTGTTTGAGTAGAGGTAAGCCAAGTTATTTTATGGAATTTTTCCAATGTTTGCAAATGATTTTTACCTATGATGTTGATTCCTTGAATTTGATTATATCATTCTCAATTCGAAGGTGTGGTGATGGAAAAAGTATCCCTCTACATTTTCATTCTTGTTTAGGTCCTTGTTAAACTGAGCTTAATGTTGCCTTGATTTAGTGTTGTAATGTGTTTAACACATTTAGATTACGTCTTAGGCCCTTGTAAACTAAATGGACCTAATGGTGCCTTATTTTGGGTGTTGTAAAGTGTTCTACCACACTTTCACACTAATCTAGGGTTTTATTAATTAATTGAGCTTCTTTATGCCTTATTTGACCTTATTTTGTATCCACAAGCCTTAATCAATGCATCTCTCCAAGGATAATGCTGACAGAAACTAAAAACTAATCAAAATTCATGTATTTTTGGATTGTATGGCCCAAATTTAGTAATTTGGGACTCATATGCCACCTTGGGTGTATGGGTGCCACCTAATTTTTGGGGCCCTGATCCGAATTTCACATGAATCTAAGAATTTCTTGAAAAATGTGTCTCATAGCCTAGTCTAATGGGAATCCTATGCCACTTCTAGTGTATAAGTCTCATATGGCTTAAAATTAAATTAAATTTAAATTCTTGGTAGGATTTTATCCTCCTAGATTTGATGTCAGCTTGTAGTGTTGTAATTTCAGGAAATTTGGCA
>VDFB02360040.1:0-14300 GCA_007258455.2 Sequoia sempervirens
AAACAATTGCATATCCATAATTACCTTAAAGCAACATCCATTCAACCACATGTAAAATTTAAATAGATAATTCACATAACATGTTAATGTCATTAAAAGTCACAAGGATAAGTCTATGCCCAAGGTTTATGGATTTAAGGAAATAACATGGAAAATTTCAACAACCAAGTGCCAAATTCTATAGTAACAACAACAAATACATGATAAACCTTATCAAAATTGAGCCATTAATTGGAATCATCATGTGGCATGGCAAGATTCCTATTGTTAAGTACTTTAAGGTGTTTGGAAGAAAATGTTATATTAAAAGAGATGATGAGAACCTTGAAAATTTTGATGCAAGATGTGATGAAGGTATTTTCCTTGGATACTCAACAAATAGAAAAACTTATAGATGCTTCAATAAAAGATTGAGAAAGATTGTTGAAAGTGCAAATGTAAAATTTGATGAAGATATGCACAAATCAGTTGAAATAAGTGAAGTTGAACTAGATGAGCCTATCTGTGGACAAGTACAAGAAGAGAATAAGGAGGAAGATGAAGAACAAATTGAAGAAGAAGAAGCTCCAAAACCTGCTCCTAAGACCCCAAAATATGTACAGAAAAATCATCCGAAAGAACAAATAATTGGAGACAAAAGCGAAGGTGTGAAGACAAGAAGCAAAGTGGTAGCAGCTGGGGTAAATATATATTTACTTTCCAAGAAAGAACTTAAAAAAGTGTGTGAAGCATGCAAAGATGAAAATTGGGTTAGAGCAATGAAAGAGGAATTGCAGTAGATAGAGAAAAATCAGACATGGGAATTGGTTCCTAGACCGGTAAACAAGAATGTAATTGGTACAAAATGAGTATTCAGGAATAAGCTGAATGAGAATGGTGAAGTAGTAAGAAAAAAATCAAGGATTGTATGTAAAGGTTATTCATAGGTTGAAGGAATAGACTTTGAGGAGACATTTTCCCCGGTGACAAGAATGGAGACTATTAAGATGTTTTTGGCATTTTCTGCTCACAAAGATTTTAAGGTATACCAGATGGATGTTAAGTTTGCATTCCTGAATGGATAATTGGAAGAAGAAGTGTACATGGAACAACCAAAGGGATTTTAATTATCAGATCAACCACACATGGTATGTAAGTTGAAAAAGGCATTAAATGGACTTAAACAGGCTCCCAGAGCATGGTATGCAAGGTTGGAAAGGTTTTTGACACAACAAAGGCTACGTAGATAGTAATCTCTATTTCAAGGTTGAAGGAAATAAAATATTGATAGTGGTTGTGTATTTTGATGATATCATCTTTGGAGGAAATGAGGGTATGTGCAAGAGATTTGCAATGGAGATGCAAAAAGAGTTTGAAATGTACATGGTTGGTGAGTTGAATTTCTTCCTTCGACTTTAGGTGAATAAAACTAATAAGGGAATATTCATTTCACAATCAAAGTATGTTAAAGAATTACTGAAGAAGTTTGGAATGGATGACTCCAAACCGGTCAGTACCCCTATGGTGATTGGATGCAAACTGAGTAAGAATGATGAATCTCCTAAAGTTGATCAGAGCATGTACAAATCTATGATTAGTGGACATTTATATCTTACTCCTACTAGGCTGGATATCATGCATGCAGTATGTTTGGTTGCCATATTTTAAGCAGAACCTAAAGAAACATATGTTACAACTGTGAAAAGGATATTTAGATATCTAAGGGGCACTTCGGATTATGGTTTATGGTATCCTAAGGATATTGAATTCACTTTGAGTGCTTATACTAATGCAGATTAGGTTGGTTGTGTAGATGACCAAAAGAGTACAAGTGGTGGCACATTCTTTCTTGGAGGAAGATTGGTTTCATGGCTAAGCAAGAAACATTATTCAATTTCTTTATCCACTACATAAGCTGAGTGCATTGCAATAGCATCTTGCTGCACACAAGTTTTATGGATGAAGCAAACATTGAAGGATATGGGAGTGATGTGTGATGAGCCTATCCCTATCTTCTTTGATAATACAAGTGCAATAAATATTTCAAAGAATCTAGTAATGAATTCAAGGGAAAAGCATATATCTATCAGATATCATTCTTTAGAGAGAAGGTATTGGAGAATAAAGTTAGGCTAGAATATGTGCCTACAAAGGACCAAATTGCTGATATATTTACTCTCTTCCGAAGGATACTTTTGAGTATCTCAGGGAGAAATTGGGAGTTACTGCCCCTCCTTCTTTGTACTAGGTGCACATGGAGGTGCATCAGTCCAGTGGATTTACAAATTCATCATTTTTCTAGACTGATAATTGGGGTCTACACCTCAGAGGGAGTAGAAAGTATTATTGTTGTAGTATGAGATATGTGGGTTCACTCCTAAGGGGGAGTGATCAAAATTATGTAGAAGAATTTTTTTCTTTTCCATTGATGTCAAAGGGGGAAAGAGAGTCATGTGTTTCCATCAATGACAAAGGGGGAGATTGTTGCAAATATGAATGACTATGGTGATGTTGTCATTGATGTCAACACTGTATAGGTTGTTGTAAAGAAAGGAATCAAGTGATTGCAGGTTGTGCATATATAGTTGAGATAATATAGAGATGTTGTGAGTACATGGAGCTATCTTTATGGTGTTATAGGTCTGTTGATATGATGAGTTGCTAAGTGCTTTTGAGAAAATTAATAAATAGTGAAGTCAAAATTGTGTGTGTATTTAGAATGTGCTTCGGTTTGTGCTCCACATTTCTTCTGTGTTGATCCTATGCTTGTGTGGATTTGAGGTGTTTTTTATGGGTATCGTTGGGTGATATATCTTGGATTATAGCTTTTGGTTTGATGAAGAGTGAAAGTTGCGTTCACCGGTGTGTGAAATGGACTGACAGAGTTGTTTGTTTGTGGACTGGGAGAAATGTTTCTGCTCTACAGTTTGTCGTTGGTTTTTTATGGTTTTACGGATCTAGAAGAAGGCTTATAATGATGTTCTATCAAAGGAATTTGTGGTTTGGTGCTCCAGAAGACTTTTTTCAGAGTTACTGTGTGTGTTTGTATAGTCTAGATGGACTGGTGGAAAGTGTTTTTTGTATGAAGATTGTTGCATTAGCTGCAGATGAATTTGAATGCATCTAAGATGTGTTCCAATGTATGGTGAAGCATGTTATGTGGTTCACATGTTATCTTCTTGTTGTAGAAGCATGTACTTAAAAGTTCATTGATGTTTTCATTAGGTTTGGACAACCTGGTGTTTACACATCATGTGAAGGATAAGTATCAATTAAGGAATCATTTGATTGATTTGAGATGTTGTTTTGGGTCTTGGTTAAGTGTTGGTTTGGTCCACTTTCATTCTCTTCCACTGCGAGAATGTTGAGTTACCGACCTAATTTGAATTTGTAAATTGAAGTGTTTGTAGCTGACCTTGGAGAAGGTTCCTAAGGTTGAAGGTGGTAAATATACAAGTCAAGATGTTAAGGTTTTTAAGCCACAAGTGTGATAAGAAAGAGTGTGCGAAAGTGAATTGAGGCAATAGTACTTTAGTGTGTTAGACTCCTAAAAGTAGTGAGTTGACGGTGTTTGCAATTTTCTAATTAAGGTTGTAGATGTGTGCAAGTTGTTGTGGTGGATCTTCTATTGCATTGAGAAAGTGCTATCTGTGTAACATTCTTCTTTCTATCTTTCTGTATTTGTAGGCAGTGAGCCTCTCTGTTGGATAGATAGTCCTATTCGGACAGTGAGTCCTATCTTGGGTAATGAGCCCTTTGGTAGTGAGCCTCTTTGTAAACGGTTTTGAAATTACTCTATATTGTGAGTTAATCCTCACCATGGTTTTTCCCTTATTGGGTTTTCCACGTAAATCTGGTGTTTCTTGTGTTGATATTGCTTTCTGTTATTTGCACTTCATGATCATACTTAGTAACAGATTAAAGTGGATGTGGAGTTAATCATTGTTTGAGTTTTGTGAATGTGATTTGTGACAACTGATTCACCCCCTCTCTTAGTTGTCTTGCACATTTCAACACATATGCCTTGGTCAAGGTTGTAAAGTTTTTTGGAACTTATCTTGTGGGAGCTATAGTTATTACATATGTTCCTAGTGCTACTGTAAAAGACATCTTCACCCAACATGAAGTCAATGGTAGGAGATGTAGGTGGATAAAAAGAATATAAGAATTTAACATTGACATCTAGATCACCAAGTCAATGAGAGGTCAAGAGTTAGCTAAGCTAATGGATGAAGAAAATTTGGATGCCAATCAGATAGATCAAGAAGATTATTTTGATAGGTCACATATTTGTGATATGCAAGATTGTGATTGGTACAAGAATGTTATCCATTAGTTACAAAAGATGAAATGCCCTGAAGGGTTGAGTGACAATGAAAAGAGGACTCTCAAGTTACAAGCTATCAAGTTTGTGATAATTAATGGTGAACTATGGTGGAGGAATATGTACCGTGTCATGTTGAAATGTGTTGATAATGCCAAAGCTTTTGAGCTGCTAACAGAGATGCACAATAGAGTGTGTGGTGGAAATTATATGGCTAAGACCACCACCCAAAAGGTCTTAAGAGATGGATTATGGTGGCTTACAGTCTTCAAGGATGCTCGCAAACTAGTGAGAACATGTGATGCATGTCAAAGGTTCTTTGGGAAGCTCAAATTCTCAATTTAGTTTCCACTTAGACCGGTTACAGTCTAGACACCATTTCAACAATGGGGCATTGATTTTATTGGAGAAATATCAAACAAGTCCAGTGGAGGTCACTCTTGGATCCTTGTTTCCACAAACTACTTTACTAAGTGGGTGGAAGCAATCCCAACAAAGAAAGCAACAAGTAAGGTAGTCATTGATTTCTTGATGGGTAACATACTAACCAGATTTGGAGTACCTGAGAAAATTGTTTCAGATAATGCTATGTGCTTAGGTCTAAAGAGTACACTAATTTTTGTTCCAAGCATGGGATTCAAGTTTCCTACTCTTCACCATATCACCCACAGGGTAATGGTCAGGAAAAATCAAGCAACGAGAGCTTGATGAAGATCATTAAAATGATCATTGAAAATAATAAGATAGCTTGGGATTCCAAGTTAAAACTAGCTTTGTGGGAAGATAGGGTGACATTCAAGAAGTCCGCTAGTTATGCTCCATTTGATTTTGTCTTTGGCATTGCAGCTAGATTATCTTAGAATAATCTTATGAAGATGTATAAGTTTATCCAAGAGAAAAATGGAGATGTGTGTGATGAGATGCAACATAGAATTGATGCTTATCAACAATTGAGATGAGATAGATGTTTTAATCCTGACTGTCCCCCACTTTCTTGTGGGGGACCCACCAAAATTTTCCATCCCTTAGAGGGGAAGCAGGGAGACACCATGTGGTGCAATATGAGTCGTCAATCAACTATTGAAAGGAATGGAATATTTTGGAAATATTTTGACATAGTGTTAAGAGGCATTAACACCCGCACTACTAAAGGTTTCTTTTGAGCACATGGTAAATTGTACAGCAGGATGTTATGATCCTGGTTGTTCATTGGATCCAAGGGTTATGCACATAAATTGATTATTTGAAAGGTAAAATGCATGTAAGGGAGGTTCCAGATTCAATCTGGGTCATTCCCTACTTTCGCGTTGCTGTAAGATGCACACAGGTTAAACCCAAAGGGGAAGCAGGGAGATGACATGTAGCCATTTTCACGACTCATGAAGATGGTGAGGTCAAGTCCCTGCAAGATTGGAAGGAGCAAGAAAATGAGGTAATTGAGACTCAAGTAGCCATAATTTGTGAAGGGGATGACATGCAAATGCTAAAGAGTAGTATGGATATGCTCACCCAAGCAAGGATTTCCCTGGAGGAGTTTGACATAGAAGCCAACCACGTAGTAACCAAATATGCTCCATACAAGGCAAAAGCTAATAGTGTCATTGGTTTCAATTGGCCTTTAGAAGAGGAGTTTCAGTCATGGAAAGACAAATATCTTAATGTCTTGGAGGATTAGGCAGTTGTTATGGGGGTGGGTAGTGCAATTTTGGTCTTAAGTCTGTAACAATGGAGAGTAACAGTAGGGAGAATACAATACATGGCTTGGAACTAATACATATTAGGCCTTTGATAAAGTAATGTTAAAAATATTGTATTCTCTCTAGTTTGAAAATTGGTGACAGGGATGAAGACGTGGAGATTTTGTCCTTTTCCTCTTTCTTCTTTTTATGCTTGTCTTCCTTCAAGCTTGGAGTACGTGGAATGAATTTTGGAAGCACATGGATAAACTGTTGCAAAAAATAAAAGGTCCCTTTTGGAAGGCAAGACAAATCTTCATCAACAAATGCAATTGGTTTTGTCCCACGTGATGTTTTCCCTCCTTTGAGTTGCAAATATAATTAAATTGGGGAATATTTTTGTAACAATCCAATGAGAACTGGACATGTGTACATTATGTCCCAAAGCTTGTTTGTTCCTTCATTTCTATAAGGAATTCACAACCAAATGTACAGGTTGTTGATTGATCACAGAGCAAAATTTGTAATGAGAATACAAAGAACAATTTAGAGTTTTTTGTCTTAGGTTTTGAGTCTAGTTGATATGCATATGTAATTTTGATAACTGTAGACATCCAAATTTGGACACTTAATTTATCCAAATTTATCACTTTTCGTCTAAACATCCTCTTATCCGAGTTAATTAAGTAATATTACTATTATTTAATTAATATCTTTAATTCTGCCAAATCCCTAAGGTTTTAATTAATAATTAAATACCTTACCCTCCTTAATCCTCTTTTCATCAAATAAATTAAATAAATATTACATTTATTTAATTCCTCACATGTCTTTTCATCAAATCTTAATCCATCTCCTAATTTCTTCATTAGGGATGTGCACATGCCTAATCCTTGATTAGGATGTGTCACATCCTCCAACTTTTGCAAGTTGGCTTCTAATCCTCATTTATCTTCTAATTACTAATTAATTAAGCCTAATCACTCTCCAAGGAATTTTTAATTCTTTTTTATTTGTCCTAGATTCCCCTCTTTTATATGTGAATTTTTAATTCACATTCCATCCTTCTAAGGCTTCTAGAACCTTGGACTTGTCACAATCTCCACATGTGACCAACCTTGGACTTGTCACAATCTACACATGTGACCAACCTTGGACTTGTCACAATCTACACATGTGACCCACCTTGGACTTGTCACAATCTCCACATGTGACTAAGTCCCACCTTTTTGGAGCCCACCTTTTATCCTCTAGATCATCTTATGAATGTGAATTTTTAATTCACATTTATCCCTCCAACCACCTTTCCTTTTCCCATGTAGATTTTTGAGGAATTCTAAAATTCCTTAAAAGTCCCTTTCACTCCCACTTGGGGACAAGAAATCCTTTTTTTGTGGAAATCCTCTCATCCCCCAAGGTGCATGTCCTTTTCCACCTCATGTACCTTTTTGACAACTCATCTCCACCTCATATCCTCTTGTCCACTTCACCCTCCACATGTCAAGATGTGAGGGCTTGTGGGTTCTCAACCCACCATAGCCCTTCATCTTGGCCTTGTTGGAGCAATCTTGACCCTTGAATTCTCTAGAGAATTCAAATTCTCCTATAAATACCCCCTCCTCAAGGGCATTTCCAACACTTTTGATTTTCATAACCTTATGCTGCCATTTTGCCTTCACAACACTTAGCTATCTTGCACCCTTATGCTGTCATTTTGCATTCTCAACACTTTGCACTCTCATAACTACATGCTGTCCAAGCCTTTTTCAATCATTCAACCATCTTTGTCCATCATTTTGCATATTGAAGCTTGCATTATAGACATTCAAACAATCATCTAAGGAGCACACAACCAATCTAAGCAAGGGCCAATCAAAGAAGTTTCAACAACAAGGGAGGTAAAAGTGTTTGTGTTTCATTTTATTTGCATTCCTTTTCGTTGTAACTCTCTTTTGGCTAATCTTGAGGTGTCCTTGGCATTTTGTTATTCATGTTTCTTAGTTATTTTGCACACTTAGAGCGGTAGGAAATTCCAAGGTTCACATTTCTGGCACGCCCGGTGGGACCCACACACGAGTCTTGCATTTAATGTTTCTTTGAGTTAAGATTTTGCAGGAAAAAGCTCACAGAGTTGCGGTAGCGCCCTCGCAGAGTTGCGGTAGCGCCCTCGCAGAGTTGCGGTAGCGCCCCCACAGAGTTGCGGTAGCGCCCTCGCAGAGTTGCGGTAGCGCCCCCACAGAGTTGTGGTAGCGCCCCCACAGAGTTGCGGTAGCGCCCTTCACAGAGTTACGGTAGCGCCCTTTACAGAACTGCGGCAGCGCCCTTTACAGAGTTGCGGTAGCGCCCTTCACAGAGTTGCGGCAGCGCCCTTTACAGAGTTGCGGCAGCGCCCTTAACAGCATAGTTTTGAGGGTAAAATGGGCGTTTTGGCTTCGTTTTTGCTCTAGTTTTTTGTTATATTTGCGTGATAACTCTCTAACGTTGTTCTGGAGAGAATATTGTTATTTTTCGCTAATGTTTTTGCAGCATATTGTGGCAAGATTTGACCAAAAAAAAAAAGCGAAAAAGAAAGAAGGACAACTAACATTTGTTTGCAGGAGCATCTACATAATCAGACTTTCAAAAATTATCTTTGCTGCTCTCAAACATAGTCTAATTAGGGGGATTAAATCTCATTGTTTGTTGTGGTTGCTTATTTTTGTGTTACCCAAGGGGGCATTGATTTGTTTTCACTTTCCCTTGCACTTTGTGTGAGCCTGGGGAGTAGTTGGAAACAGTTGGTGTCTTCTTTTAGTGGGACCTGCTTGGGGATTTCATCACCCCAAGGGACGATTCCAGCCACGTGTACCGGCGGGGTATATAAAGGGGGGAGCGAGAAGTTGTACCCCAATCCGATTCTTGTCGTAGTGGCGAATTAGCCGAGAAGCTAGGTAATACCTAGATAGACGTGAAGAGTTGGTCCGAGCCTTTCAGTATCTCGCTGGGGTTCCCGACTCACGCTTGTGACGGACTGGTGTTCACGGTTGTGCCTCACGTACCGAGAGTATATCGAGGACTCCCTAGAAGCCTTGTGCATCCTAAATTAAGACTTTGCCTTGCCATACCCGTAATATTAATCATAGGATTGTGCTTCCTTGAGGTTTTTCCTTGTAGAAATTTTGTCAAAATTTTGATACTTTTGACTTGTTTTATCATTTTGCGTCCTTGCCATAGCCTTTGCCATCAAAAACCAAGCTTTGTTCCCGCAGAAACATGGTAGTGCCCCTGTTTTGCTGCAGAAACGTGGTAGCGCCCCTGTTTTGTTGCAGAAACGTGGTAGCGCCCCTGTTTTGCTGCAGAAACGTGGTAGCTCCCCTGTTTTGCTGCAGAAGCGTGGTAGCGCCCCTGTTTTGCTACAGAAGCGTGGTAGCGCCCTTGTTTTGCTGCAGAAATGCGGTAGCGCCCCTGATTCACTGCAGAACGTTGCCTACGCCCCTGATTTTTGCTGTCAACCCCCTGAAAGTACCCCATTTGGATTCATTTAGCCTCTAAATCACTACTTAATCATTCCCAGCTATCATCCCATTATCCTAAGCCTCCCAAAATCTCCATTTCATCCATTTAAACCCCATTCTACCACTCCAAATTTTCACAAATCACTTTTAATCTACCTTTTCATTTTAATTTGCCATTCACAAGTCAGTACCCTCACCTAACAAACATCACGACTTTTCCATTCACACCTCTTAAACACCGCCCATAGCCAAACCGCCCTAACCTTGCATTACAAAGTGATTATCTAAATTGACTATAGCGCTTGAACTTGATTATTGGTCTTTAACTTCAACCCCAATCAATTTGCCTCCATCTTGAGGTGAATTCGGTGTTGCAAGTTATCATCCTCGGCCCAATCAATCCATTCCTAGCTTAAGGTGGATTTGGTGCCGTAATCATCCTATCAATCAATCAAAGCTCTAGGGTTACTAAAGGTAATCTCACGTGATCAAGTTTGAGGTCTCTCTCTCTCCCGCCTTCAAATCCAAATCAAATCCAATCCAATCAAATCCAATCAAATCCCATCAAAATCAAAATCCAAAATCTAATCCAATCTAATCCAATCTAATCCAAATCCAATCCAATCCAAATCCAATCCAATCCTAATCCTATCAAATCCAAATCCAAATCCAATCCAATCCAATCCAAATCAAACCCATTCCAATCCAATCCAATCGAATCCAATTCCAATCTAATTCCAATCCAATCCTAATCCTATCAAATCCTAATCCAATCTAATCCAATCTAATCCAAATCCAATCCAATCTAATCCTATCAAATCCAAATCCAATCCAATCCAATTCCAATCCAATTCCAAATCCAATCCTTACCCAATCAAATCCAAACCTAATCAAATCCAATCCTATCCAATCAAACTAATCTAGTACTTTAATCAAATTCATCAAGTCATCTACCCGATCCAATCATCTGTCTACCGAATCCTGTCAAAATCAAAAGCAATCCCATCCAATCATCCTAATCTAAGCTTTTGTCCAATCCTGATCTGAGCTTGACCAAAATCCCAATTTGAGCTTTAATCCGTTCCCATCCAAAATCTTTTATCCATCCTCTTCATCCTTTCACCATCATGAATCCTTATCCTCCATCAATAGTGGTCAAGGGAAACCCTAATTACGTTGACAACGATAACGAAAGTCTTGTTGATCAAGAAGAATATGACGTGGATCCCCTTGATGCTATTGTCATTAGTAAGATCTCTCCACCCACTTTCCACAATCCAATCACCCCTTCCAATTATCCGGTTATGTCTTCATCCATGCCTAATCATGTTGCTTCTACTACCTTTGACAAGGGATATCCATCATATCCATCATACCCTTCATCTACATCATCCTCTTATCCAACACCCGCATCCTCTTATCCTAGTCCACCATCTCAATACCCCTATCCTAATCCCCCATCCACATCCTCCTATCTAAATCCTTCATCCGCATATAACCACTACCCTAATCTTCCATGCCAATTTATGCACTCTAATCCTACATTCATACCTTCCTATCTTAATCCTACATCCACACCCTTCTACCTTAATCCTACACCCACATATCCTCATCCTAATCCACCATCCCAATACCCTTATTATAATTCATCCCCCACATCCTCTTGTTCCACTACACCACCTATATCCTCTTGTCCCAATCCACAATCCATGTCCCCCTATCTTAATTCACCACTCCAAATACCTTACCTTAACCCTCCATCCAATCCTAGTCCTCCATCTACTCCTAGTCCTCCATGCAATCCTAATCCCCCATCTACTCATAGTCCTACATTCGATCCCATTCCGCAAATCCATAATCCCTCATCCATTTCTACCACCCTAGCCAAGCCAACCATATGCAAGTCTCTCGTTTCAGAAGTTCTCCAAGGACTAATTACAAAGAAGCCATCCCCAACTCCACATCTTGAAGTCATGGAACCATGCCGTCTATATCCATTATCCAAGGTCACTAGTGATGAGACCCTTCTCCATACCACACCTATTATTGATGTTACCACCCCTAGCACTGATCAAACCATTGAAACCATTGAACCCCCATCTCCTACTCCAAGAACCATCAAATCCATCGAAGATACCCAAATCCAATCCACTCCCTCTACTCCAAGAACCATCGAATCCATCGAAGATACCCAAATCCAATCCACTCCCTCTACTCCTAGGTCTACCCAATCTATCGAAGATACCCAAATCCAATCCACTCCCTCTACTCCTAGGTCTACCCAATCCATCGAAGATACCCAAATCCAATCCACTCCTCCCACTCCCAGTAGCACCAAAACCCATTCCAATGAACCTCGTGAATCTTCCATCCCTCCATCTTCCCCACTTGAAGAGTCCCGAAAAGAGTCCATTACCATGCCTCCCGCACATGATGAGTCATGCCAAGAGTCTAATCCAAAGCATGCCAACATATCCCCTTCTCTAGATCAAGATCCTACCATCCCATCTAGTCCACCTCAAGACCACAGTCCCCCATCCATTCCATCCCATGATCCCCTTGTCATTCAAGCTCCCACTACTCCATCTCCATCTCCATCGCATGAGCCTACTACCACAAATCCAGATCCTATCATGGTCCCTACTCCCTCTCCTGATGCTGCTATCCCCTCATCTCCTTCTCATAATCCCCCATCATCGCCTAAAAGTGCTATCCCCACACCGCTTGCATATCCCCTTGGTCCTCTCACATTCCTCCATGGTGGTCTCCTCGCAGAAGAAAAACAAAGCATATACACCAACTCTCCTCTTCCACCTAATAATGGACTCGCATCATGTTTTCAGAATAACAAAAATCCTGTCCTAGATCGAATACTCAAGGGAATGAACTATCAAGGAAAAGGTTTAGGCCTTCATGAGCAAGGTATTATAGAGCCCATCCAAGCTAAAGAAAATTTGTATCTGCAAGGTCTTGGATGTACTACTCACGACTCGCAATCCAAAAATGTTGGTACAACCTCTAGGCGTCCTCAACGAGCCTTTTCCAAAAGAAATATCGGCTCTTCTCATCGCCCCACCAGATCATATGTGGCCATCCCTCATCCTCTATCGTATCACCTCAAAACAACTGTCCATCTTCCTCCTTCATTTGCTCCATCCATTTTGGGTCCTTACATCCCTCCATCTACCATCTCTAATCCTCCATCTGCCATGCCCTTGTTTCCTCCAAGTCCTACGTCTATTTTGGGCCCCTATATCCCAAAATCACCTCCTCCATCTCATTCGCTCATCCATACAATGCCTATCCATGTCATCCATCATAAACATCCTAATCAGGATCAACAAAGGCACATACCTAAACATCCCCCATCTACATGTAATCCCCATACTCCTACCTGCATTGCTCCACATCGTCCATCCCCTCACACCCATCCCATTGCTAGTACGAGCACTTTGGATGTCAGAGGAAAAATGCATCAATCTAAACACCCACATGAATCCAACACTTCCCATGTCCCCTCTAAAAGACATGGTAAAGAAAAGAAAAATCAAATCCATAATCCAAATCAAACCCATCGGCCACAAAGGCCCACTAAAGGAAAAATCAAAACCATGTGGATCCCAAAGAAAAAAGATGCAATGCCATCAAATGAAAAATCTGTAAGAACATCCAAAGTTGCTAATCCAAAAGCTATCCATACTCACCTTTCATCTCCTAAGTCTATTTTGGGTCCTCATGTCCCGAAATTCACCATTCCATATCCTCCATTATCCCCACATTCTCCATCCATCAATCCTATTATCTTTTCACATCCACCATCACATGTGCCAATGTTGGTCCTGAACACATCTCCCCATCACATATCCACCCCATCATTCTATCCATACCCTTTCCAGCATCCCATACATTATCCCATGTATCAACCCCATCAAATCCCTCTACTTCATCCTCTTGCATAAGGTTGTACCAACATCCAATAGTCGGTTTGAACATGAGCTCTTAACACCTTGATCCTTATCACATGTCCTTACCCATCTCCTTCTGCATAAAAGTCAAAAAGTCAAAAAGTCAAAAAGTCAAAAAAGTCAAAATTAAAAAAAAATAAAAATAAAAAAAAATCGTCCAATGGTGAAAACTTGGCAAACAAGCGCCTTGGATAAGTACCATGATGAAAACCTGGCAAACAGGCGTCATGCGTAAAATCTCCGTCTGCACTTGGGGGCAACTTCCTGACAGGCATTCCCTCCATCCACTATGCTTCTAACTATGCACCCATCTCCTTATTATCCGTCCTCTTCATAAATTCCCTCCATCCCACCTATCTTCCGCATCCTACCATCATATCCCATTTATCTTCCATTCCCTCCATCCTTCTTGTGATCTTGATCAAAATGGGGGCACCTATTTATGCATGCTTTGGACACCTATTGGTATACATTCCCTTCATCCATGCTCTATCATATTCCTGGGTCACCCATCATGTCCTCCTTCAGTTATCTCCTTTTATCTTCTCATCCACTCAGCTTACGCTCCTCATGCCTCATCATATATGACATATCTAGAGTGGGGGCATGTGCTTCCTTTGTGACATAGTCCTTGGCGACATCATCTATCCTAGCATCCCTTCATCTCTCTATCCATCTATCCTAGCATCCCTTCCATCTCCCCATATATCCTAGCATCCCTTCCATCTCTCCATCTATCCTAGCATCCCTTTCATCTCTCAATCCTTATATTCCCATCCATCCAAACAATCCCTCCCATCCCCCATCTTTATCCTCATCCCATCTCATCCCACCTCCCAATCCCTTGTCATTGGTATCTGGT
>VDFB02360041.1:0-45091 GCA_007258455.2 Sequoia sempervirens
CTCATCTAGAGAATCTTCTACTTCAACAACATTGCTTTGTTGTTTCTATTTGTTCTTCTGCTCCCATTGTGGTTTGCCACTTTGAAGTGGCTTCTTTGGATGTGGTTTGTTGGATGATCCTTTGTTAAAGGAATTGTACCAACAATTTTTCACATCATGTCCAACTCTTTCACATATTGGACACTACTTCATAGGCTTCTTGCATTTATGATGAGTGGTCATGGCATGATCATCCTCCTCATGTTCATGTGTTAAATATTCTTCTTTCTGGAGTAGATTCAAAAGCTTCTCAAAATTGGGTGTCGTGTCTATGACATTCAAAATCGTCACAAAAATGTTATACCTCGAAGGTAGTGCCCGTAGAATAATAGGCACCAAATTTGCATCATCAATTGTTTCTCACAATGTTTGTAAGGAGGCTCACAATTCTATAATCCTTTTGAGAAAGGATTCTCACTGTTCTCCATTCTTCATCTTCAGGCTATGTAGCTGACTCTACAAATTCAGGATCTGATTCTGATTCTTTGCCTCATACACCATCTTGAGCTTGTCCCATGCATCTTTGGATGTGGACGGGTCATGGATAAAGGGTTGGACATCATTAGGCACACTGAACAAAATAATCAATTTCACCTTTCTATCAACTTGATCAAATTTCTTTTGTTCATAAGCATTTGTCTTGTGACGTGTTGTGGTTCCACTAACCACATCCCAAACTTCTTCAAACTTGAGTTGAGTTTTTGAGTTTGGCATTCCAGGTGGAATAATTATTTCCACGCAACAACTAAAAATCTGGAAGAAGAAATTTTGGAGAACTTGTTGCCATTGTTAGAGAAGGAAGAAAAATAACCCCCTCCCCCCTTTGTAGAGTTGAAAATTACACAATTTTGTTTAAAACATAGGCTTAAAATTTTTATTTTGTTTTTGTTTTTGACTTTTCTCAGTGAAATATTATACTTGACGGATTCCTATTTTGTCTATGACCATTCAGACCCCATGTAAATCACTGAGTTAGAAAAAGAAAATCCACCCCCAATAATAGTAATCCATGATGAAGCCATGCTAGTCTAGTTTAAAAATGTAACATAAGCTTATGAAAATAAAAAAATAAAAAAAATGTACCCACAGCTAAAATTATGATTTGACAAAGTCTGTCGCCCAAGTACTCAGCTCAAGCCCACCATTTATCTATTGCAAACATGGGATGCCGATATTAATAGAATAGGCTCGTTCTCAAGCCAGATGGGCTAAGAACTCCGGCTATGATAGAACTTCGACTGGCCAAAGTCAAGATGTCGGCTCCAGCAGGGATGCTCGCTAAACCCGATGATGCCACTCGAATGGATATTGCCACCAGGCTCTTGAGCTTAACCTTCACCAACTAGGAGCTCGTACAAGATGACACTTACAAAGAAAGCTTCGAATCAAGAAATTTCAGAACTGAGAAAGATGACTCCTATCGTGGTGCCTCAATCGTTTTGCATCATGTCGATAGTGGCACAAGATGGAGAGCCTATAGCAGCGGCATCGTGGGAATCAGCGGTGACAATTTCTGTCAACCTGAACCCGCTTCAAACTATCAAACGACAAGGACCATGATGAAATGAATCTCGATCAGTCGAGCCTCCAGCCAAATCCCTCTTACCGCTAATTGTGACAGAGACCTTTGAACTAACAGTAACAGGAAAGCAACAGATCACCTATGCAAACTTAGCCTCAACCCACTCCGCAGATGCAGATCGATATTTCTACTGGATCTTCAGTATTATGACTAAATAATAGGCACAAGATCTGCTTGCTTTGATACCATATTATAATTTATAGAGCAATCAAATGCACCACTATTGCATTACAAGAAACATATTTATACAATGGATTATGATGAACCCCGTGAACTACAGGTTCAACAAAATACTAACAAACAACAACGAATCAGAAACAAACAATAACAAACCAAGTACGGGTGGCAATGGTGGAATATGCCAACAGATTGGAGCCATAGGTGACCTATTACCTATTGAGTTTGAGTTGTTACCATTTTGGTTGCTCTATGCTCTTGATGCGAAGTCACATTGTTGACAAGATTCTACTTATTTAATAATCCCTTTTACTAAGGAGGTTATGAAGGCAAATAATGGTGATCTGCTGATCACAAAACAAACAATATACCAAAAGCCCCAAATTGCCTTAATAAGATGAGAGGCAGGGCATCTATTATATAGAGATCCAGAAATACAAAAGAGTTATGGCACACAACCACAATGACCAATAACTCAACCATAATACTAAATGCAAAACAACAAAGTCAAGAAAAGCAACTACAATGTTTAATGAGCCCAATGGGCATTACAAATATGTCAAGAAAGGCTGCAGCACATGTTGTAGACTAATATGTGCTGATAAATGCTGTCATTCTCCCCCATAATGACCATTGGGAAGAACATGAAGTAGATCTCGAAGTTTCTGGAACCTTTCACGAGCTAGAGACTTTGTGAAAATATCTGCTAGCTGATCTTCTGTACTACAGTACACAATCTCAATCAATCCTTGTTGAACCAACTCTCTGATGTAGTGGTGTTGAATCTCAATATGTTTGGTCCTACTATGAAACACTGGATTCTTAGTCATTTGTATAGCACTCTTGTTGTCACAATACAACAATGTAGGTCCAGTTTGTATCTGGTGCAAATCCTCCAATAGTCATCTCAACCACACTGTTTGGCATGCTGCTGATGTTGCAGCTTTATACTCAGCCGCTGCTGTAGAAAGTGAGACAGTTGGTTGTTTCTTGGACTTCCAAGAGAAAATTGCAGAACCAAGACTGAAAGTGTAACCAGAAGTAGACTTTCAGTCATCTGTGGAGCCTGCCCAATCTGAATCTGTATAACCAACCAACTTGCTATCCTCTGAATGCTGAAATTTGAGTCCATAACTCAATGTCCCTTTGACATATCGAAGAATCCTCTTAGCTGCATTCCAATGTGTTTGCTTAGGTTCTGACATGAACCTAGATACCAAGCTCACTGCATATGTGATATCTGGTCGAGTAGTAGTTAAGTAGATCAAACTACCAATCAACTGTCTATATAGAGTAGGGTCCACTAGATCTGACACATCTAAGCTAGACAATTTAAGTCCAACTTCAATAGGTGTTGCAACTGGTTTGCAACTATTCATCTGAAATTTCTGTAGGATGTCTGAAGCATATTTTTTCTGAGACATGAATATTTCATCTTTGTTTTGCCATACTTCTATACCAAGAAAATAGTGCATCTGTCCCAAATCTGTCATCTCAAATTCAGCAACCATAGCTGCTCTAAACTCTGCAAATAAAGCTGAATTGTTCCCAGTGTAGATAAGATCATCAACATAGAGAACTAAGATAAAAATATCCTTATCTGAGCTCCTAATATAAAGGTTTGGATCTGATTGACTTCTTAAGAAACCTTTCTGCTGTAGGTATGAGTCTATCCTTGAATACCATGCTCTTGGTGCTTGCTTAAGACCGTACAAGGCCTTCTTTAATCTGTAAACATAATGCTCTTTAGAGGTTATTTCAAAACCTCTAGGTTGAGAAACATACACTTCCTCATCAATATATCCGTTCAAAAAAGCACTCTTTACATCCATTTGATAAACTATCCAACTCTGTTGAGCTGCCAAAGCCAAAACCAATTTGATAGTATCCATGCGTGCTACAGGTGCAAATGTTTCAGTGTAATCAATACCTTCCTGTTGAGTGTATCCTTTGGCTACCAATCTAGCCTTATGCTTATCAATGCTTCCATCAGATTTATATTTAGTTTTATACACCCATCTTGTACCAACAATTTCCTTACCAGGAGGTAGCTGAACCAAATCCCATGTGTCGTTCCTTTCAATTGTTTCTATCTCACTATGCATTGCTTCAACCCACTCTTCTTTTTCTTGAGCTTGTTCAAATGTTTGTGGTTCATTACTTTCCATGATTTGAGTCATCAAAGCATAATTCACTTTTGCTTGTGATCTTGTTGTCATTTTCTCAAAATTTGAATCCAACATAAGAGTTGATGGATGATTCTTTTATGTTCTTCTTTGATATTTTTGATACCTTCTTGCTCCTGTACTAGAAGACTCAGGTTCATTTTCTTCTTCTTCTCCTTCTTCAACTTCATCAATCATTATCTCTTTTCCCTTTGTTTCATTTTCCTTGCTATATTCTGCTACTTCATTGAATACCACATCTCTACTTATAACAAGCTTCTTTCCTATTGGGTCATACAATCTATATGCTTTATTTTCTGGATCCATACCCAATAAAAATACATTTTAGGCCTTTATCATCTAACTTAGACCTTTTTTCTTTTGGTATGTGTGCATAAGCAACACAACCAAATACTCTCAAGTGATTAACACTTGGCTTTACCCCAGACCATGCTTGTTCAGGAGTCATTCCTTTAACTGCTTTTGTAGGACTTCTATTTAGAAGATACACTGTTGTACATACTGCTTCTGCCCAAAACATTTTATCTAAATTCTTCTCTTTCATCATACTCCTTGCCATTTCAACAATGGTTCTATTCTTCCTTTCAGCAACTCCATTTTGTTGTGGAGTGTAGGAAGTAGTGAACTCTCTCTTGATTCCATGATTTTTGCAAAAATCTAGAAACTGATTTGATTTGTATTCACCTCCATTGTCTGACCTTATCACTTTGATGTACTTACCACTTTGTTTCTCAACCAACTTCTTGAATTCTACAAATTTTTCAAACACTTCTGATTTTGAAACTAAACAATATACCCAAGTTTTTCTTGAGTAATCATCAATGAAGGTGAGAAAATACTTAGATTTATTCAAAGAAGGTGTTTCCATAGGACCACACAAATCTGTATGGATTATCTCAAGATGATGCTTAGCTCTACTGGATTTACCAATTGGAAAGCTAACTCTGTGTTGTTTGCCGACAACACATTCTTCACACACTTCTTTTGTATTTTCAATGAAAGGTAGACCCTCAACCATTTTGAATCTCTTTAGTAAAATTAACCCACTAAAGCTGAGGTGACCATATCTTTGGTGCCAAATTTTACTTTCATTCATTTCACTAGACCTCAATGCTTGGTTTCCATGAGTGAAATGAAGAGGAAACATCCTATCACCTGTCATCCTTGCTCTTGCAACAACTGAATTTCTTTGTAACTTGTCTCTTATTATGCACTCATTCTTATCAAAAGTCACTTGATAATTTTGTTCTAGCATTTGTCCAACAGACAACAAATTCTTTTTTAGTGCTGGGACCAATAGTGTTTCATTGATATGTTTAACTTCACCATATTCTGTGGTAACTGCAATTGTACCTTTTCCTTTGCTTCCATGAGATTGATTATCTCCTAGTACTACTGTACTTTGATGTTTCTCATCCAAATTAACAAATAAATGCTCATTAGATGTCATATGTGAAGAACATCCAGAATCAATATACCAAATATTATTTTCATTGGCATTTGCATTAAAGCAAGACATAAACAAATTTTGTTTATTTTCAACAATACTATGAGCATTTCTTTTTTCTGTTTCACCTTGTTTACTCCAACAGTCTGATGCATAGTGTCCAAACTTGTTGCAATGAAAGCATTGGACATTCTTTTTATCATAGTCTCCCCCATTGTTTCTACCTCTTCCTCTTCCAGTACCTCTGAAGTTGCTACTTCTTCCTCTGAAATTATTACCTCTTCCTCTAAAATTACTGGATTCACCTTTGTATTCATTTTTATTTTGATTCCTAAAAAATGTGTTTCTTTTTCCTCTTATGCTTGCTTTAGAGGAAAATGCTTGCTCTAAGCTTTCTTCATTACTTTTCATTCTTTCTTCAGCAGTTAATAAAATTCCACTTAGCTCATCTATTTGCATAGTTGTGAGATCTTTGGAAATCTCAATTGTAGAAACCACACCATCAAATTTAGAAATCAAACTCCTTAGAATTTTCTCAATGACATGCTTGTCATCTACATCTTCCCCTAAAACTTTCATTTGACTTACTAGACCTTCTACCTTTGTTAGAAATTGATTCACAGATTCACTAGTAGTCATCTTTACATTTTCAAAAGTTTTCCTCATTGTCTGTAATTTTGCAGTTTGTGCACCTTGATATGCATTATTCAATATTTTCCATGCTTGCTGAGAATGAATAGCACCACTTATCCTAGGAAAAATTGCTTGATTAATTGCACCTTGAATCAGAAATAGGGCTTCATTATCCTTCTTTATACTTGCTTTGTATTCTCTTTTCTGTTGATCATTTAATGCATTAAATGCAGTTGTATCTAGTTCTACATACCCTACTTGTACAATTTCCCACAAATCTTTGGATTTGAGTAAGGTTTGCATCCTAGTACACCAATATGTAAAGTTGTCTCCTTCAAATATGGGAATTAACATGTTAGACATAACATTTCCTGCCATGTTTGCCATAAAAATGTGCACAATGAATCAACAGCTCAACACAAAAAACCTAGAGAGATCTTTGCAAATGGATACTCTCCTTGTCCTTTCAAATAGGACCCACACACAAAAAGAGTTTTATATTGTATTGATTTTACCAGATTAAGTGTCGGTTGCAACCGATAATGCACTTAATTACACAATATTCACTTTACAAAAAAAACAACACTTTCATAACCCTCTAAGAAAATTCTTATTCTTCAATACATCATTTTTTTTTATAAATACTAAGGCAGATCTCAAAATAAAATATTAAAGCTCAAATCATACTCTAAAAATAACTTTTTCTTAATTATTTTATAAAGATCTCCCTTTTCTAATCTTTCCTTAAATAAGAACTTACATGGCCTTATAAAGTCTAAAGTGATAAAAGACTTTTAAAAGAAATGGAGAGATTGACTTTCACGTCTACCTCTCAACTTTTATACTTCAAAAACTCTTAAAGTAAAAAAAAAAGATTTTATTGGACTTGCGTGGAAATCAAAGGAAGCAAGCATACGTAGGCGTCTCCTTCAGCAATTGCAATCTGCACGCCTCTTCACATGAACGACACCAATTACACAGCAATCTCTTTTTGAACTCTCAAACAGTCGCCTCCTGCAACAGGAATCAATGCAATCAACAACACTGTCCACGATTTGGACGCTTCCTCACACAAGAAGATTATCTCAGCCTGCACGCCTCCTTCTATGGGCCTCCTTTCCACCTACAGAATCACAAAACACAAACACAGCAGTTACCTTTGACTGCAATTTTCAAACAGCACTTTCTGAACTTCAGTCCAGCGAACTACAGCTAATGACTTCAACTCCAACACAGATAATCTGCACTCCGATCTCTTCTGGATCTCCTGCAATGACTGGTGGATTTCTTTGAGCTGGCTCTGATACCAGATGAAGGCAAATAATGGTGATCTGCTGATCACAAAACAAACAATATACCAAAAGCCCCAAATTGCCTTAATAAGATGAGAGGCAGGGCATCTATTATATAGAGATCCAGAAATACAAAAGAGTTATGGCACACAACCACAATGACCAATAACTCAACCATAATACTAAATGAAAAACAACAAAGTCAAGAAAAGCAACTACAATGTTTAATGATCCCAATGGGCATTACAAATATGTCAAGAAAGGCTGCAGCACATGTTGTAGACTAATATGTGCTGATAAATGCTGTCAGGTTATGCTCTCGAACAAAATCATTTATTGGTATGATTACTCTTCAATTGAGGTCAATTATTAATGAGATTATATTCTAGATGAGAATCACTTATTTTCATGATATATTCCTACATGGAGTCAGTTATTTATGAATATTTATTCTATGATAAAATGAAGCTTGTGAAGCTATACTTCAGTTTATACGGTTAATCTTGGAACTAGGCTGTCCATTGAAGATAATAGCTTGTTAAGTTGTTTATGCAAAGTTAATTTGTAGACTATAAAAGCTTGTATGTTATACCTAGGGATTAGAATATCCATTGAAGAGGGGGTAACTTGTGCTTTAACTTCATTGGTAGAGATACCATTGTCTTTTGGGAAAAGGGGAATAGGATATTTCTAAGGTTAGTGATTACCTATGGAAGGAAATTATCTAAGCATAGTATATGAATGGTCAAACCCAAACTGAGCTATGGTAGTGAATGTGAATAGGTTGATTGTCACTTGAAGTACTAGGTGAGAATACTTTGGCCAAAGTAGTGTAATTTTCTACTGATTGCACTGTCAGTTCACTGTGTTCCTTTTTATGCATGATAGTTCAAGATTGTAGTGGATGCAAGTTCTAGTTATGTAGGACACAACACTAAGCTCAGATAGGCTATTATTATGAGGTTACCATACCAAAATATTCATCAAATGGAAGGTCCATGTTACCATATGTGGTAGATGTACAGGGGACTGCATTTCATTCCATGGTTGGTGGAAAAGCACTTGAGTGATGCTTATTGTCATCAATTGGAGGTTGAGGTTTGCAAATGTTTGCACTAGGGAGAAGGGACATCTAGAATGTATGCACCAGTGCAGCGACATCAGGACCAGTTTGTATATCTAATTCTTGGAAGCTCAATAGGGCTACATATCTATGTATCATGTACCCATTTATATGGAAGGATGTATTCTTGAATGTTAAACTTGAGTCCATTCAAAATGAAATCTATGTTATGGAAAGATTTGTGAAATTATGTAATGAAATGCAATCAAAGTTTGGAATGGTGTTATATCAAATGTGCATGTGATTTACTCCTTCTCTCTCCTCCCTTCTCTCTTCTTTTCCATTTTCCCTTTCATCTCTTTTTTCTCTCTCTTCATCTCTTTTCTATTTTTCTAATTTTTTAATTTTTTCATACTTTTCATTTTTTAATTCCAACACAATTTTTTCATCTCGTACCTGTTCAAACTTGTGGACTGGCGTATCGTCCAGTTTTGAGACTCTTCCTTTGTACTCTCCATTCTCGGCCGGAAATGTTTGGCTGGGCCTTCCCTGTTTCTCTTCTTCCTTGATTTCCCCGATTTGTAGCATGTTACACTCTCGGTGGAACACTTCATAGTCTTCCATCTGCCAATGAAATAAGCCATTCAGTGAGCTTGTCTCGTCCTCCGAACAACTCTCGAGTTCAAGTACGCCTTCAGTGTTCGGTTCCATAGCTTTCCTTCCTTCGTCCACATCCGACTCACCTCCATCCGATTCAGATCCAGAGGAAGCCAATTCTTCGCTTACGGCCTGGTTCTTCAAGTCAATGACGTACTTTCGCCTGTTGTTCTCGATCGAGAGTGTGTTCCTCTTCCAATTATGATTTGCCTTCGTGGCTATCAGCCATCCTCTCCCAAGTAGTGCATCGTATGCTTTCCTCTGTAATGGGATGACGACAAAATTTAGCAAAAACTGTTGTGTGCCGATCGTCACCTTCTGCGCCATCAGTGTTCCCAACGGCTTGATACCATGTTGATCAGCGCCCACCAGTTGGAATGTCGGTGGCCAAAGTGTAGGCTTCCCTAGACTCTTCCATGTGTCTTCAGGTAGTACGTTGACTCCCGATCCTCCATCGACGATAGTATTTGTCAAGATATTCCCTCTGATTTCCATATGCACGACCGCTGGCATCTTCCCGATGTTGTAGGCAGCACCAATTCGATTATTTGTTCGCAGATGCGGTGGCCGGTTACAGTATCAATTCTTTTTCCTTCCGTTCCTCAATGGAGTTTGCTTGCCCTCCTCAGCGGCGTTTGTGATCGCCCGATCCCCAAGCTGGCGGCATAGTGCGGAGAAAGGTCGATTACTTTGTCCGGTATGGTGGTTTTGTAGTACACCGCCCGTATGATGTTGGTTTCGCCTCGACCTTGAGGGTTCTACGGCTTCTCCAGAGGTACTTTGTTTTCCTTCACCATCGCCAGTTCCACTTCGGTTTTTGCTTCCTTCATCCTTTGTTTCTCCATACATGGATCTGGGTGAGTGGCTTTTTTTGCTTGTGCTCTGGTGATCGCCAGTACCTCTTGTTCTTCTACTTCCAGCATATGGATACCCTTTTGCTTCTGGCATTCGTTATCTTCATGATCGCCTGGTCCACACCACTTACACAATCTCCCTCCCGAACCTTGACCGTTCTGGCAGTCCCTGGCGAAGTGGCCCCATTCGTTGCACTTCCTGCATTGGATCATAGGCCTTCCTTTTGCATTGTACTGTATCATGTTTCTCGGACTTCTATTGCTTCTGTAACCTCCAGGGGATGCATTGCTATTGTACTGGGGCTTTGGTGGTGTGTTCGGCGGTGTCGACAGTTCTCCCTGCGCGAAGAGTACTTGTGCACTTCTGGCTTTTAAGTTGTATGGGCATTCCTTGACGGAATGTCCCATCACTTGGCAGATATTGCAGAATAAGTTCTTGGGACAGTTCGCCTTCGTGTGACCTTCCCCATTGCAATCCGTACACCACAGTTCTCTGGCTTCTCTCGTACTCTCCTTGTTGGCCTTCAATTCTTTCATCATTCGCATCATATCCTTCCTGAGTGCTTGTACAGTCTTGGATTCCCTTGCGTCCATTTGTTAATAAGGTACTCTCCTCAAATGCGTCTGTCTTCTTTTTCCCTCGGGAGGATGTTTTATTTTCGCTTTCTATGTCCATTGCCCGATTGTATGCTTCAGCGTACGACGAAGGAGGTACGACTTTCATTTTCTTTCTTAATGGCGAAAGCAAGCCCTCGATGAACCATCTTTTCTTCAACCCGTCAGCCGGCTGTGTCTCCAATTTCCCCAGCAAGTCTTTGAGTCTTCGGTTATAGGTCCGCACACTCTCGTGCTTTCCTTGCTTGGTATTGTATATCTCCGCAACGATCTCGCTGTCATCTCGAAGAAGTTTGAACTCCTCCTGAAAAGCTTTTTTCAATAAACTCCATGTAGCTCTCTGTGCTTGGTCCAATTCCGAGTACCAATCAATGGCACTCTCTCTGAGTGTTGCTGGAAATGCCTTCAGCCACTGGTCGGGATCATCCTGCCCGCTGGCTATCCAGATTGTCTCACATGTCTTGTAATGCCGTACGGGATCCTCAGAGCCATTCCCCAGGAATTTCGGCAACTTTTGCCGATCCGGATGAGCCATCTTTACCGGTTGACCTCCTTGTTGACCTCCTTGTGTTTTGGACCCGATTAGACTAGTGGATTCCTCGCTACGTCCCTGTGCGTCACCCGGTACTCTACGACCCCTTGTCTGCAGTCAGCGCCGATCCTCCGGAGTCGTCCACGCCCAACACCGTTAGATATCTCCCTCAGGATCCCGTCGATGCTCTCTCTGCCCTAGGGTCTTAAGCTCTGGTCTTCCCCTCTTTAACTCTGTGTCGTCGTCCGAGAGTGACAACTCTCGAAATCGTCTGATGCTACTATTCAATTCATCTTCATTGTCATGGGATTTATAGTTTCTAGCGTGGGGAGTCTTTCTTCGAGGGTCTTCGTCCTTCCTTCTATCTAGCGTGGTGTGCTGGATTCAATAGATGTGTCTATTTTTTTCAAATTTTCATATGTTCTTTTTATGCTCTGATTGATTTCAATTAAGTCCTCATCTAGTTCCTTACCGACTTGCCTTAGTCGTCTTCGCCGATTTTCTTGCTCTTGTAGTCTGAGTGATCGCCGAACTTGCTCTTCCGAAGTCCCGTGCCCGTCAGGTACTATATTCTTATCTTTGTTCGGCCGTACGGGCATTTAGTTGTTCAAGCGATCATTACTGGTTGCCGGAAGTACGGCGCCGACTAGTATCCCGTTCTTCCTCTTCCCGTTTGTTTCGGTCTTCACAGCGTTGCACGATCTGCTGCCTTCGGCGCTCACGGGCTTCCTCCTCTCGCAAGTCTTGCAAAATAATGAAATGGCGGGCCAGCAACCTGGGCATGCGGTTCAGAAGGTGGTTCACCTCGTCGTTCACTTCCAGCCGATCCCAGATGACTTCCTCAGGGATCTCCCGAATGAGGGATTCCCTACGTACGTGATCACGGAGCGATATTTTCCACAAATTTACCAAGTCTTCCGTCAATGAGTCTTCTCGTTCCTCATTAGCATTTATAGGTTCTTCCGCTGGTTGACCCATTACGCTGCCATGGTGGATGATGCCCTAGTCCGTTCAGGCAACGGCGCCAAATTTTTGCCTACGGAATGGGATTCAAACTCTACGTACTACTGGCAAACTTGTAATAACCAGAACATAGGATTAAACAGTACACTAAAAGATATCATAGGAAAATGCCAAAGCTTTATTCATTCTCAGGAAATATCATGTACAAGAGTGGAATCATCAATAGCATAATGTAACATCAATAACAGCATCCGTATATCATTGTAATCATCCCCGACTATTCCCACCCGACTACATATAACGCTCGGCGGTGGTTACACAACCAACCGACACGACGTTTCATAACAACATTACATTAACACTAATCTGAACATGTTTCGCCGAGAGTACATGACGTTACATGACATAATTATTCTTTACTAACTATTGTTTTATTTGACAACTGCCGAGTATGACCGAGGCCAACTACGGCCGAGGCCAACTATCAAGTTGCAGAAAGCACTACCAAGGCTTCGGAAACAAATTTGGATCATGTCAAAATATAACTGAAGTTGAGGGATGATGACATGTGCCAACTCAAAGACTTACTAAAAATTGACATGCTCTCCAAGAAGTTTGGAGAACACCCCAAGAGGCCAAAAACACTTTTGAAAGCATCACTGCGATCCATAACACCCACTGGACTCAATGCCAGAAACAAATGCCAAGAAAACCCAAACCAACACACTCCAAGAACTTTGGAGTCCCCTTACCAACACCAATTAGCCTATGGGAACTCAGGAAAAAGGCTAACGGTCACCATGTTGACTAGCCTAAGAAGCAAACATTACATACAGTCCACTCACGTGTATTGGCAAGCATTAACAATGTTGTTACCTACCATATGAGCTTGATTCAGCTATCACATGTGAAAATGTTAAGCTTAACCATAAGAAGGTGAAAGAGTCATGGAAGCATAATGGTTTCAACATCCATAACATTTCTTTAGGCTTTGCAAATTTGTAACCTTACATGTATATCAATACTATTAGATATCCTTGCATAGTTAGAACATAGAGTAGCTAACACACAAGTCAATTAACTTCTATGTTAAAATTCTAATATTTTTCCAATCTCAATGATTACAATCTATGTTATATTGGTGGCATTGCTTCCACATATATAACACATCTAAGTTCCCACGAGTAGAGTCTTGTCCCTTAGATTTCTCTTATCATCCAAATAAGTTTGAAATAGGATGTGATGAACTACAAATTGTTACTTTGAATAAGTTTATCTCTAGACCTTGATGGGGCTAAGCATTAATGGTCATCATATTGCAATAAAGTATGTAATGAACCAAACATTGTAGAACAAGCAATGGATTCTACCTCAAATGTCATATCCGATGGGTTTGGCAAAGATAAAATGTCCTTTAGATTTTGGTTTGAAATTTCATAAATTATGTGCAATGATCCCTCAAAAGATGTTTATAATCTCTAAGAAAAATTATCATGGGAAAAATCAAATGTCAACTACGGTATTAGTGAGCTTACTAGGATGGTGAAGATGAATTTAGTAGCCGTTAAGTAGCTCCGTTGTGAGAGCCCTTGAACCAAGCTCCTCTCAAGTATGTTTTAATAATATCTTTATGGGTGCTTATATTTATCTCTCTTAGTGAGGTTAGGAACATTGATTAAAACGTCCTAAGGAAGAGACCCTTCAATATCAAGTTGCAGGTAGTTGACTAAAGAGGTTGCGTTAGCATGTGCCCTTATAGTTGGTAAGCCACATTGAAATTGGAGGACAAGAAAGCAACACAGATTACATCTTTAGTGATGAAACCATCCAAATGAGAAGACCTTTCAATATGAAGTTTAGAGTATTCAAGTAAAGAGGTGGCCTTAGCATATGCCCTTAGTTAGAAAACTGTATCAAAATCGAAGGGCAGGAAAACAACACAGTTTATGTCCTTAGTGGAAGTAAGCCATACATTAAAGTCTATGGAAAAATTAATTTAGCATTTTGAATATGTATCTTCCATGTATACATGTTTTCTGCATTTATGAACATTGATTTATGAAAACTTAGCACAAGCCACCAACTTTGAAATCATAAAATTTACCATAAACAAATCTTATATAAATATATAGTGTTGTATGGGGTGAACTGATGTATGATATGTTGATGTTGATAGGGTACCTGAATTATAACCATAAATAGTGAATTTATTTTGCAAGAGCTTTAACAATAGTGATAAGGTTTTTACCCAAATGACTTTACCAATATAGATATATTTCATAGCTTTGACAAATACTAAAGAAAAACTTAATTGATCATGTTATGGAGCCATCATCTAAAATAAAAACAAATAAAACTAGTCACATAAAATGGCAATGAAATTAGATAAATCAACTATGCTCACATGAGATGTCTGCATGATTGACTTGAATAATACTTCTGGCATCCAAAAGACACAAGTCACCCAAGCCCAAGACAATAGCTTCCTACAATAGAAGTCCTCAAACAATGATCAGTGAATATAAGGATCTTTCCCACACACAGTCATAGCTCATTTGCAATAAGTCATGTCTCAAAGCAATATCTTTGTGAGTGTAAAGTAGAAGAATAAATAGCATAGTAGTCAAATAACAATTTTCAAAAACATACCACTCCAAGTCATGCCATATGGCCACAAATGTAAATATCGGCCAAACGTTTAGTAATTTCCTTTGAGATCCCCCAAGTGGAATGTACAAATACCTAAGAGGATCAAAAAGTGAAAATGTGCATGCCACCAAATGATAATCACATTATTATCTGAACTTTGAACTTGTGCTCACATAACATTCACAACTATGTGAATCTACATGTGTTACCTTACAAGCCATCTATTGTAAGATGCATGCCAACTTTTCCAAAATCCTTCCAGATCATAACAATTATTGATACAATGAGGCATGTTCTCAGGAGTTTCAATACCTCCAATCTGCAACCAAATTTTTTTTCAGGTTATAACTAAAGTGTATCCATTTTGTAAGATTAACTAATAGACAAAATACATTTGTTTTGCAGAAATTGAAGCAATTCCAATTCTGACTCGCTTAACATTATAGAAAAGTTAAGAAGAAAATCATCTAAACTCAAGCCTTTGAAACAGGAATAAGTTTATGCACATGCAAAGGAAACTATAATCAGAAAGAAATCAACAACCATGTGTAGCAACACAACAGGCTTGGCAAAAATTGGAATGAAAAAAATTTGATTTTATCCTCCAAGTTAATTTTCTAAAAACTTGACAGAGTTATCATGTCAACACCAGAATCAGACACAAGCTATTCAGATCCATGAAATCGTTTATCCAAGTCATCTATAGTAAAAGAATGTGGTCTTAGAACAGCAATAAATTCCCTTAGTAAGTCACCTAAATTTCTTCCCTACTTTAATTCTTACTTGGGTTCCTGAAGCTGATGGTAGCTTCAAGGTCAAGAATTCATAGTCAGGGTTCATGTTAGTTCGGGCACTCACATCAATTACAAAATTCCCACGAGCTCAAAACAGTCATGATCAAGGCACTCAAGATTATGCAGTGGGACTAAAACGGGCTTATGAAAGATGCACAGTCTGTGCTTGGTTGTTTGACCATTTGGACACTCAAGCTTGATACTTGGCATTTTCCGGCTCACTATGGCATTTCTTCAGCAGACTCATTGAATGAATGGGCTACAGAAACTTCAGTCAACCAGGACTCTAAACCTTGTGAAGAGGACACATGGCCAACTCCAATTGGCTGGCCTGTTGGCTCTTGAGTTTCTTGGATGCAAACTTAACCAGCTCACTGCTGCAGACACAAGAGTTTTATTAACTCAATTCTATCCAGCACTCTGGGTCCAAAAAGTTAAGAAGAGATATAAAGTAAATGAAAGAAAAAAGAATCAGATAAACCATGAGAAATAATAAAACTCCTGAGTCCTAACAATACCATAATGATGCCATCGATTACAGATTATATTTCATATGAATTTTGCAACTCCGATTACATATCTATTAATACCAAGTAAAGTATTTGGTAGTACCTTACAGGTTAGATACAAAATAGCACAAAAGAAAATTCACCAACGTCTCTCAGTGAATTAAGAACTGACCATGTTCAACTTCAAGTCACCCAACTCTCATCCAAAAAAGCATTTCATTACAAATAAATTTAAACTGGCATGTGGACACTAAAATCATTCGTGTGGGTTGTAAATTTGTAATCAAGGTCAAGCATTATTTAATTTTACAACTATGAAATTGCCTTTCCTATTAGCACATGTTAAGAAAATTTCACTACAAAGATCTCTATACAATGCAACTCTAGACTTAGTAACCTTCATGTATTACTTTTACTAAGGCTACTCATTAAAGCAATAAAACTGGTAGGCATAGTGTAGGAAGAATGATAATTAATGTGAGATTGTACTAGTTAGGGATTTGAAAGCTGGGAATGTAGTTCTCAAGTATAGAAGTATACCATACAATGTAAGAGTATAGTGGAGATTGGGGAGTTGACTGAGGGGTCCTCCCTTATTCTTGCTCTTGGCAATATTCTAACAGGTTGGTTGCATGAAAATTCAAAGGAGAATCTATTTTGATTCCTTCAAAAGGACCATAGGGTTGTCATCTCTTTTCCTAAATCTACCCCCAACTTAGCAAGTGAATGTTTAGAAGTATGGTATGTTTTGGATATTGAAACTAATATCAAGGGGATTGGATGGTGTTTTTGATAAGCACCATTGAAGCAGTCCTGGAGCTGGATATAATTGTCTTGTTTGCAAGATAAGAGGAAAGAGGTAGTTAATTCAGAGGGAGCCTAGTGTTCAAACTAAGTTGGCATGTTTTTCAGATACAAGAGAACAAGTTTTGATCCTGTAGAGGACTCATCATAATTTTTCTGTTGTCAAGAGTGTCTTTTCACCTTTTTTTTTTCTTAATTTTGGAAGAGACCTCCTTTAAGGAAAACAATGATACTCTGTGAAATAATAGAACCTCTGACATTATAAAATAACAGAGTGAATGCACCATGTCATGGATTTATGTCAATCTTCACAAGCTTGTGAATTATGTGCCAAAATAATCTTTAGACTTTGAGAATATCCAGTTTAATTGTCACATCTGTGAACTAAAGGTTATTTAGCAAGACCTTCTCCACAAACAATCAATGCCTCTAGCCGTTAGAAAGCATTTAGACAGAATTTCTTGTTAAATTTGCATATGCATAGTCATGAATATCAGAGGACTTTAAAAAAAAAACTATCAACACAATACTTTGTTAGGATTCCATATGAATGGTTATGAATGAAAGTCATGGAGCATAGGTACCATGAAGTTCTTGAGTCTCTCACTGCATAGTCTAAGAAAAAATTTCTGTCACTGCAAAGAGATTATCAACTTCTTGATTCCCACCAAGGATCCATTAGCTATGGATACCAGGAAAAGCGTTCATTTCAGCATAGCATACAGTTTTCATTTGAGAATTGACATGGATACTATTGGCTCAAGCATTCTCCTGATGAAATTCTCAGGGAGACCTTTGGGATTCAACTTATGATCATTAACACAAATGATACTTCCAGTCTGGGAGAATCAGAGAAGTGTTTTCTTCTCTTCTTTCTTGCTCCACCGTTGTATATATGTTTACTTGTCCAGCTTATTATTTTCTTTAAATTTTTTTTATTTGTACCCTTCTTGTCTCATTGGCCATTTTAGATGGAAGTTTCTTTTGGAATCCTCTTGCTGTTATTACATGACATTTCACTTCAGTCTCATTAATCTATTTAGATGCTTGCGATTAATTTCTCTCCCTGCCTCCCTCCTCCCTTTCTTTCTTTCATAACAGAGCGACCATAATGTTAAATTTATGATCAGATAAGAAAAGCAGACTTTTAATTCAAATTCAGACAAATAGACACAGCATATACCCAGGGAAAACCCTCCACGAGAGGGAGAGAAACCCAGCAACAATATATCACTTACATATTGAATATAAAACAATAATCTCCTTTACAAGGAGGCCGAACAATAGCACCAATGTGATGCTATCTCTAGAAGATAATACAACTCTTTTGATGATGATATAACAGCCTCCTTATAAACTTTGATCTGCTATTGAACAGTTCACACTTCTCCAAGAATTCACACTTCTCTTTAAATTCGCACTTGTGAAAGGAGTGAATGAATGTGTAAATTGATGCCTTGATGGAATGAAGTGAACTCATATATATACAAAGTAAGGAAGAGGTTGCACCTCTTCATGAACAAGGTCGGCCACTATATGAAATGTATTTACAAATAATGGTGCGAATTACAAGGAGTCAGCCCAAATGAAATATAATATTTTCTCAAGTGAAGTGCCTCTTCACTTTAATAAATGCAATAAATGAATAGCCGTTAGGGTATATGAAATTTATTGTTTGACAACAAGGCGAAAGTATGTAGCCCGAAGCTACAACATCAACACTCCCTCTTAGCTAGGAAGAAATACTTCCGATACACAGTCATGGAATCTCTCAACATGACACCCACAATGGCTGCACCCATATGTGGAAAGGAACATATCATGGAATCACTCAATGTGATATCAACCATCATGGCTACTCCCATGTATGGCAAAGCATGTGTGCACAAGTGCTCATCACAGAATCACTCAACGTGATGTCGTCATCTCATCATGACGTTCACCATGGCTACTCTTAGAGGGTGAATAAACACAAGTACAAGAAAATCATCACGGACTCTCTCACGTGATGTTTTCATGGAGTCACTCAACATGACATCCATCATGGCTACTCCGAGAGGGTGGAAACAAGGGCTTTCACCTCAAATTTGAACATCCATGAGAAAGATGCATTAACAAGGGCTTACCTCAAATTCCTCCGATCTCCCGAAAGGAAATGCATTAACAAGACTTACATAAATTCCTCCATCTCAAGGAAAATGCATTAACAAGGGCTTACACCTCAAATTCCTCGTCTCGAGAAAATGTACATTAACAAGGGGCTTACACCTCAAATTCCTCAGTCTCAAAGGAAAATGCATTAAAGCAAATCATTGATGTTGAGTCTCCCTCTCGACTAGGGCTTCATTCTCCCGCAACTCCAAAGTGGATGGCTTTCCTCAATACCATTATATCTCTAATGATTGTCCAAACAATCCTACAAAGAGCTTTCGAAGCCACACTACTTCTCGAGTTGCCACACAAGCTGCAATATACTCGGCCTCTGCGGTGCTTAGTGCCACTGAAGACTGCTTCCTGCTACACCAGGAATTCATCGCAGACCCCAAACTAAGGCAACATCCAGAGGTGCTCTTCAAATCAGCCACACTCCTAGCCCAATCAGAAACAGAATATCCTTGCAGCTTTAGGTCCACACTGGAAGAGTATCTCAAGCCATATCCAACTGTGCCCCACAAGTATCTCAGGATATACATCACTGCAACTAGATGTGTTTGCCTAGGTTCACACATGAACTGACTAAGTGCACTCACTGTATAGAAAATATCTGGTCTAGTATTGACTAGATACATCAACGATCCAATCAACTGCCTATACATAGGAGGATCCACCATATCTGAACTAGCTGCAGCCTCTTTTAATTTCTGCAAATTGGCCTCCATTGGAGTAGACATGGATTTGCAATCCATCATACCAAATCTCTTCAAGATGTCTAGGGTGTACTTTCCCTTGAAGTTCCAAGAACTTGCATCAACCTTCTGACCTCCTCGTCCAAGATTGCCTACAACGCTTGCCTTAGAGAAATGGTTTCCAACACACACATCCGGCACTAATGACTTGCAAGAATTCAGGATTGTCCTTCTTGACCTCATCCTGGATCACCCTATCTTGAATAGGTTTGCAGAGCTACCAATGTCAAATCCAGATTGAATGTCTTGTGCAATTATGATCTCAGCAGCTAAATAGGTCTTCCAAGAACGCTGCAACCTAGTGAGACACAGAACTCTCTCTTGATCCCTGCCAAAGATATTGCAAAGAAGTCTTCTGGAAGTGAACTCTCCTCAATTGCCTAATCTCAGAATCTTAATCCTATTCTAGGACACGCTCACAACTTGGGCCTTGAATCCTCGGACTTTGACTCCCTCTGAATGCCATTTCCTCCTTTTTTGAAGTAACTGATCACAATGACAATCTTGTAGTGGTTCTTCTTGTTTTGTGTCTTCATCTTTCTCAATCTTCTTGTTGATGCAAACTCTCCATCCAAGGCAGACCCAGCCTTGTGCCCTCGAGAGATGACTATAGTTGTGTGTCACCAACTCAACTTTATGGCAGCAAGCTGAGTCTCTAGTTTTTCAGCCTGCGTTGCATCCTCACAGGATGCCTCGAGCTCTTTCTCCCTTGAATTCTCAAATAATTAATTCATCATTCAATTGCTTCTCGATCCAACCTGCATTTTAAAGGATTAATAATAGTTTATATACAAACTACAAGTGAAGTATGTAGCGAATATCAAAAGATCAAATTAAAGGGATAAAAGGACTTATCTTTATTGATTCTGATATATCTTTCTTCCATCTTTTACTCCTCTCGAAAGTGCTAACCTCAGCACAACAAAAGACAATCTGCCCAACTCAGATTTCTCAGACAAATTATGCAGCCAGCATATACAACATAGAACCAGGCCTCTCAAGGCACCATCATAGTCCATGCACATTGAGAATAGTATCGATGTGACCATCCAATCACCATGAAATTGCAATTCTCTTTTCATCTCAGAGTCACACTCAAAGATCTTCACAATTTGCAAGGAATAATGGTATCTCCAAAGGATCTTGTCCCAGTGATCACTATTCAAAAGAAACCACGATCTTTACTAAACACACATTATTCAAATAACCGATGTCAAATATGCACAACTTAGCAGACTAAATTTCAGCCTAGAAGGTGATTTCAAAGATACAATCAAAGAATACTTATCTCTTTAAGGATTCTGATAAGTGCTAATCACTATACTTAATATAATTCACTGCTCTTACGCTCAGATCAGTCCACAACCTTCCTTCAACAGGTTCATGACTTGATCATAGGCCCATGTCTCTGTATTAACAGTAAATCTTATAGAACAAGGCATATGGAAACAGATCTCTCACATCAATTCCTTCCCTAAACTCATCCTCATAAGTTCTTGATAAGTTCTTATACATGAAACCCCTTTTAGCAGAAGGAACATTTAACATAGTATTGAGAGAGACATTCAAAAATGTTGCTTCCACTTGATGAACTTCCTGATCAGGTTGTTGTTCACTGTCTGCACAGACAAAACTACAGCAGGTCAAGATTTGCTTCATTCATACCCTACCAGTTGCCCTTTACGCTTTCAACAATGCCATTTGACCTGTGAGCCTAATTCTTGCTTCACAATTCATCTGATACAAGAGTCATGCGGCCAGGTAATGACACCAACATGGAATGATATAACAGCAAACTTAAAGCATTTGTTAATCACAAGAGCATGATCCCAATCTTCCTGATACATAGCCTTTGATAAACTGTTAACTGAATGTAGGCAATGATGGAGCAGAGTAGACTGCTATAGCAAATGTTCGAACGATCTTCAGTCCTCAAAGCATGACTCCTTGCGGTGTATTAAGGTGTGATATGCGGCCAGCGATGTCTGTTGATCTGAAGTGATGCCAAATGAAACATAATGTTTTGTCAAGTGAAGCCTCTTCACTTTAATAAATCGGGAAATAAATGAATAGTCGTTAGGCTATATGAAATTTATTGATTTCAACAACAAAGGCGGAAGTATGGCAGAACCTACAACATCAACACATAAAACTTGAAATATGAGATGCATTAGTGATTACAAAAATGGTTTGTAAAGCTATATTACAAATGTTTAACAATGTAAGTTTGTGTTACGAAATCAACTAAAGGAAAAACAAATAAGCGGTGCATGTTTCTATGAACATGAAAATTAGTTTCAAACTTTTAAAATTTTCACAATAAATTGGGCAAGAAGAGCATCATTCAAAGATGATAGCATGTTTATATTAAGTAATATTGTTATGTTGGCTTGTAATGGTCATGTCGTCATTTAGTTAGTTTTAGGTAACTTTTCTTTTTATTGTTTTTGGATTCTCAATGCGTTTTCTGTTTTAGAAACGTTTTGTAATTTCTTATTTAAGGAGTATTCCTCTCCTTTGTAATTCAATCAATTACCATTTCATGATCTCATAACGATGTTTTTTTTTTTGGCAAATTTTTGTAATAAAATTTGTGGGTTAATTACCTGAAAATTTTGAAAGACATTTTCAGAAGTTTTTGATCGATATTTTAATAAAAATCATGGGATTTTTTGCTGTTTAAAAATCGTGCCCTTTTCTCTACAAATTAGCGACCTGTTCTCCGTGACTGGTTCTTCCACAATACCTGTTTTGGTCTTGGCGATTTCTACATTTTGACAAGAATTTTTGGAAAAAATTGGCAGTGCTGGAAAAAATCATGTCTGGCGTGAGCGACTTTTGACTCATTTTTTTGACAATTTTTTTGAAAAAAATCGTATCTCCTATGCACCTAGGGTTTCAGACCTGAGTTCTTTTAAAATTTTGCAGAATCCATTTTCTGATTTTTGGATAAAATGGTGGGTTTTCAGCCTGTCTAATTTTTGATGATTTTTATTAAAAAATTGTGGGTTTCAAAGCAGCGCCTAGGGATTTGTGACAGCTGATCACCTAGGGTTTGACTAATTGTTGACAAAAAAATCAGATTTTTTTTCAATAAAAAAAAAATTGAAGTTCGTTGTTGGAGTTGACTTTGACCTCATTTTTTGTGCCTTTGGAAAATAGGAGGGATGGCGTCTTTGACCAACATCATGTTGGAAAGTAGCCAAAAATTCAACAGTAAAAATTAAAATACCTGGAAACAGAGGATGCTCACCATCTTTGTGTACCAGTGTCTAGGTCAGATTGCTCTGAGTACATCTGCTCGTCCTATAGCTGCAGGCAAAGACCAGGACAAGTTCGATGAGCGTAATCGTGAAGCGGTTATGTTGCTCAAGTTATCTGTCACCGATGAGATGCTTCCAGAAGTACCATCTGGCAAGACTGCTGCAGAAATCTGGACACATTTGAAGGATTTACACGAGACATCAAACAAGGGCAGAACATTCTTCCTTAAGAACATGTTCTCAATTATGATGGACAACAAGATGTCTTTACAAGAACATCCCATGAAGATCAAAGACATTTGTGATCAATTGGAGGCCATTGGTCACAAGATAGAAAAAGAGGATATGGTAGTTATCACGTTGAATAGCTTACCACGATCCGATGATCACTTCATCAAAACTCTCAACATTACCTCCACCAATGTTGACCTGAAGTTTGATGATCTGTGCAACAAGCTCTTACAGTAGGACAAGTGGAAGAAGTAGTTTGGGAGCAATAGTGAGATAGCTAATGTGCAATAGACTTTTACTGCCAAAGACAAATGCAAAGGCAAGTCCTCAGCAGAAAGGACAAGGCAAATCTAAGGATAGCTCCAAGAAGAATATCACAAGGCATTATTGTGGTAAGTTTGGTCACATGAAGAAACACTATAGGATGCAGTTGGCTGATTAGAAATCCAACCAGGGAAGGTCTCAACAGAAGGCCCGTGTTGTAGAGCATTCTGAGCAGGAGTTTGCCTTCTATGCATTCATGGTCAAAAGACCACCAGATCATGTCAAATCTTCTACGTGGTATATTGATTCTGGAGCATCTCGGCATTTTACACATAGGAGAGATTGGTTCATGGAGTATAAGGCTTGCTCCGATTCTATGATCTTTCGTGGTGGTGAAGAGTATACAGTTGTCAACAAAGGCAACGTTTAGATTACATTTGGTGGAAGAAATCTCATATTTCTCAATGTATACTATGTTCCAAGCATGGAGCTCAATTTGCTCTCTGTGAATCAGATTTTGCGACATTGTCTGAAGCTGGATATCATCTTCAGTGCACATAAGTGCCACATTGTTGACAAGGAGTCCAAGAAAACGATTGTAGTTGGGCTCGAAGATAATGGCTTGTATAGGCTAGTTGATACTGAAGTCTCAAGAGCATGCAACGCCTACGAAGAGTTTATCCATCAGTACTCTTTGGCATCAGCGGTATGGGCATCTCAACCTATCATACTCTCTCAACTAGCTCGGGAGAATTTGGTAGAAGGCTTACTTGGGATTCAATAGTAGACGCATGGTGTATGCAGAGCTTGTCAGGTAAGGAAGCAACATCAAACTCCATTTTCAAATGGGCGAGTTGGAGAGCATCCAAGGTCCTTCGGTTGGTTCATGCAGATGCTTATGGACCAATGAATACTACATCAGTCACTAGTGTTAGGTATCAATAGGAAAATGTGGGTATTTTCCCACAAAGCAAAATCAAATGTGTTTAATGAATTCTAGAAGTTTAAAGCATTAGTTGAAAAAAAGTCAAGATGTCCAATCATCACTATTCAGTTAGATAATGGAGGTGAGTTCTATTCCAACGAATTCACCAACTTCTTTGCTAAACAAGGTATCAAGTGTCAACTTACCACACCCTATATCCCTCAATAGAATGGTGTTGTTCAACGGAGGAACCATACTATTACGGAAATGCCTCGTTGTATGTTGGAGAACAGAAATGTTCCAAAGAAATTTTGGGTTGAAGCAGTGTATACTACAATATACCTTCTTAATAGGTCTCACACACAAGTCATCAAGAGGATGACCCCAAAGGAAGCATGGTCTCGAAGGAAACCAAAAGTCAGCCATCTCAAAGTTTTTGGTTCTCTACATATGTTTGGATCCCAAATGAAAAGAGTACCAAACTAGATTCCAAAAGTCAGAAGTTGATGCTTACAGGATAAAGTGACAATCATAAGGCCTATTGGCTAATTGATGTGGACATTGATTGTCTAACATTCAACAAGTATGTTGTTTTTGATGAAGAAGGAGGGCCCTTTCAGCTCTCTTCTTCCATCAAGAGTCTTGAGGATCAGCCTTTGCAAATTAAAGATTTGGGTGTTAGGCTTCCATTAGCTCCACCTGAAGGGAGGGATTCTACTGATTCCAAACTTGTGGAATCTCCAAGGCACAACCCTATACCAGCAGATTTCCCTCAAGACAACCTGGACCAGCATCTAGATGATTTCATTCTAGGCAGCCCAAGTCATTATGATCATCCTGATTTTGGAGAAGATGCATCTACTCTCCAGCCTAAGTGATGGGAGAAGCTTATTGGTGATGTTCAAGATAATGAACTTGTAGAGGGTGGATCATTTAGAGGCAAGAGCAAGTAGAGTACAATAAATTTTGCTCTTATGGCCAACATTCAAAGTGTTTATGAGCCCCAAAACTATTCAAAGGAAAAAGGTAAACCTAAATGGGAAAAGGCTATGGAATCTGAATATCATAGTCTTTTGAAGCACAATACTTGGGTTTTGTTAGATCTTTCACCAGGGAAGAAACCCATTGGCTGCAAATGGGTCTAGAAAGTGAAATACAAAGCTGATGGAACACTTGACAAATACAAAGCTTGGTTGGTGGCTAAAGGGTTCTCTCAAAGAGAGGCCATTGACTATGAGGAGACCTTTGCACCTACAACAAAGCACCATCCGGCTTGTCCTAACCATTGTAGCATAGTTTGGTTGGAAGATTCATCAAATGGATGTAAAGAGTGCCTTCCTCAATAGAGATTTGGAGGAAGAGGTCTACATGACGTGGCCTCCAGGCTTCAAAGTTGTTGGCAAAGAGCACCAGGCATGCAGACTGGTGAAGGCTCTTTATGGCCTAAAGCAGGCTCCCAGGGCATGGTACATAAAGATTGACAAGTGTTTGGTTGCACAGGATTTTCAAAGGAGTCCCTCACATTCCAATTTAAATGTCAAGAGCACTGGTAGTGATATCGTTCTTCTTGTCATCTATGTCAATGATATCATCGTTATTGGTAGTGGGGCACATTTGCTTGACAAATAAAATTGAATTTGTGTCAAGTGTTTGATATGACAGATTTGGGTCTTTTGCATTATTGTCTTGGTGTAGAAGTTTGGCAAGCAAGTGGCACTATTTTCATTTCTCATTCTAAATATGCCAAGAGTTTGTTCGAAAAGTTCAAGATGACAGATTGCAAAATCTCATCTACACCCATGGAGAAAGGGCTGAAACATTCAGCCAAATCAAACTCACCAGTGGTCAATGAGTCAGCTTTCAGGCAACTAGTTGGCAACCTCATCAATCTTACAGCCACTAGACCTGATCTAAGTTATGTTGTGAGTTACATCTCGTTTCATGAATGCCCCTAAGGCTGACTATTAGGTTGCAGCAAAGCGAGTACTGAAATATGTGAAAGGAACATTTGACTTTGGCGTTTTGTATAGAAGAAGAAAAGATACTAAGCTGGTTGGTTTTACAGATTCAGATTGGATAGGTTTTGTTGATGACAAGAATACTTCTGGATATGTTTTCAGCCTTGGTACAAGTGCAGTCACATGGACCAGTAAGAAGCAACAAGCAATAGCTCTTTCCTTGACAGAAGCAGAGTATCGGCGAACTGTTAAAGCAGCATGTGAAGCAGTATGCCTTCGGAGGATGCTTTCTGACAAGAAAATGTCTCAAGCAAGGCCTTCACCCTTGTTTTGTGACAACCAAGGGGTGCTAAAACTTGCCAAAAACCTAGTCTTCCACGAGCTCACAAAACACGTAGAGCTTCGTTGTCACTTCATACAACAGCTTGTTGAAGATGGATCAGTGATGTTGCAATATGTTCCAAATAAGGATCAGACTGTAGACATTCTTACCAAGTCCCTTAGTCCGGACAAATTTGTAAAATTTAGGGGCAAACTTGGTTAGTAGAATGACCATTAAGGGAGGGTAGTAAAGTAATATTGTTATATTTAGCTTGTAATGGTTATGTTAGTCGTTTAGTTAGTTTTAGTAACTTTTTTTTATTGTTTTCGTTCTCGATCATTTCTGTTTTAGAAACATCGTTTGTAACTGCTTATTTAAGGAGTATTACTCTCCTTTGTAAATCAATCAATTACCATTTCAGTTTATATATATTGGCTATGAGGATCTAACATAAAAATTATACTCACTCTCAAAATTCATTGATTACAGAAAGGAATTAAAATGTCATATAAACATGTATATACCATAGAAACATTTCCAACTACAAGCTGAAATGCTTATATAATCCGGTATTATGGAAAGCAATGTAATACCAATTCTCAAAATGCAACCAAAAAGTTAAAAAACCCATCCCCAAACAAAGATTTTTTAGAAGACAGCCATTTTTATATTTTTTCATCCTAATCTACCCATAAAGTGATCTAAAATTCTTCCGTTACATAAGCTATTAAACCATGGGTGATAAATGGTAGAGAACTCCAATGCACGCCTCCATTAGTATGACATTAATTTCTTAATTACTTTATAAAGAAATAAAGTAACTTTAACGCTAAGTATTTTGTGCAGGTTTATATCCATAAAAAGCTGATAGATGTTTCTTAAGCAGATTTTAGAGTACAACTAACTGACAGCATTGCTTGTTATTTGAATCCTAAAAGATTTGTTTTTGTTTATTCCACTAGCTGTCATGAACTAAAACTATCTCAAGTATGCAATCATGATTTACATACCAAAGCCCAAAATCGGAAATACCGCCAGATAAGCAGGAATTTGAGCCACATAAAGTTTAAAACCTGTTTCAGAAACAAAAGATGCTGATCAGTTCTCAGTTTCATATCTTCAAGGACATTACACAATAAATAGTTCAGCCCTACATAGATAACACTCTAAAATATCAGTATGTTAACTGTTTTAATGACAAGGTCTCTACTCGTGTCCAACCAAGTTTCACAGCTTGAGAATGAATTTTTCACTCAGTATGATTCTCATAATAGCAGGATTCAACTTATGATGCCAATTATGTCAAAATTCTCAAACAAAAGAACGAAATTTCTAATCCAAAATAATAAAAAATCTAATTCAAATTCCCATCAAAGACTTCAAAACTTAACACAAATACATGATTGGGTTGTATTTGGGCTAATCCCACAATGCTTATAACTATGACACGAGTGATATATAAGGCATTGCATGCTCCAAAAGCTTTGTTATTGGAGAAAGAGGCTAGAAACACTCACAAAGATAACACTGTAAAATATTAGTATGTTAACTGTTTTAGTGACAAGGTCCCTACTCTTGTGTCCAACCAAGTTTCACAGCTTGTGAATGAATTTTTCACTGATAGTGCATAATTCTCATGATAGCAGACTCAACTTTGATGCCAATAATGTCAAAGTTCTCAAACAAGAGAATAAAATTTATAATCCCAAAAAAAAAAGAATTCAATTCAAATTCCCATCAAAGACTTCAAAACTTTAAAAAACACGCAATTGCGTTGTACTTGGGTTAATCCCACAATGCTTATAACTATGACATGAGTGATATATAAGGAACTGCATGCTCCAAAAGCTTTGTTATTGGGGAAAGAGGGCTAGAAACGCTCACATTTTCTTCCCACAACTAGCAAATACTTAGAGGTGCTTATGTGTTAAATGGATCCATTTGCCTCATAAATGAATGTTCATAGAGGTCATTTTGAAATGACTTAAAAACACATGGATCAAATCCCCACAAATAAAAAATTAAATTCCTAATTAAGATGTCCATGAAAAACTTCAATACCTAGCATAAACATTTCTAATTAAATTCCTCCTTTCCATCCCCAAAACTTACCCTATCTCCTAATGCCAAGTCAACGTAGTGCATGATATATAAAAGTCAATTATGAGAAAATGGGGATGGAGAAGTGCACCATCATTTTTTTTTAAAAGCTAATGGAGTTCAGGAAAATGATAAATATATATACATCAAAAATGCTGAATGCATTAGTATAATACCTTTAATGGTGAAAACTACATACCAATACCCTTTTCCCTTATGTTTTGGTCCTGCTTTGATTTGAGTGGTGTAAATGCAATAATCAGCTTACAAGTGGCATAATCGTGTGTGAAATTGGTTTATCACATATCCCAATTCTTCCATCATTAATCCCTAAATTTGCATTCCTTATTCCTAAACCTATTTTCACCACCCTAGGTCATATCTATAAATGTAGACTCAACCCAAGCCACTTCCATAGTCACAAATCTGATCCCTTCACTTTTAAAATTCTAATTTTTATTCATTGTTGACCACTCCACTAGCCATTGTGAACCAACTTAGTGTATATGCATTGGTTCATGTGTTTGGTTGTTGTATTTAAGCCTTAAGGACACTTATTCACTTATTCAAAAATTATCTAGGAATGTTGGAATGCGAGAAGAACATCTAGAACTAATAGCTAAACTAGAATCTACTTTGCATTGTCTACTTGTGACATCATTCTAGGACCCTTGCATGTTTGCTTGATGAATTTGATCCTTTCACTCAAGGCCATAAAGTTGGTCTATCCAAGGATCTAACCTAGGAGAACACAAACCTTGTAATCCAACAAATTCCCCAAAGGTGTTTTTAAACACGGCCAACCCTTACACCATTTCAGATATCAAGATCAAGGCAAGTGAAATAAATCAATCCATATTCTATCAAATCAAACGCATGTGCATCAAATCAGTTCCACGCAAAAGATTAAGCCCACACTCACAAAGATTAGGCTTACAAGCATGGAGGTGAACCAAAGTGATTAACAATTAATCTTCAAGCTCTAGATCTTCATCATAGAGAGAAAATTTGGAAACAAGGTGAGTCAGTAATAACATCTTGGCATATCATTTCCTTGTCATTGGTTGTAAAGCTAGGTATCACATTCAATTATTTTAATTTCTGCATTTATTTACAGTTATGGAAATGATCAGCCCAAGCTCCTTTATCTAGGCTAATTTTTGCTTGATTAATGCATTTATTTGAATTAGCCTAGATAAATTAAGTAGGGTGCAATAAAACCCTCACATTTTGGTGGACTCATCCACTCTTACACTGCCTTAGGGTTTGAACTTTGGACTTGGCCTTTATTCCTTCTACATTAGGGTTTCAAATCTGATTTTCCTTTTTGTTTATCCTTTACCTCAGATCTTATTAGGTTTTGGATTCACCATTTATTTGGGTATCATTATTTTTTACATTAGGGTTTGGACCTTCATTGTTGATATAATTGATCCTTAATTGCCTACCCAGTCTTGTTTGTGCATCATTGAGACATCTTTTATCATCGATTCTCATAGTCAATTGCCTTTAGTGTCTATTCAAACATAGCGTACCAATTTCGATGTATTCTTACACTTTATTTTATACAATCCCCTCATCCTTGATGCTTTTATGTCTATTTATCCTATGGATAGGGATGTGTCTTTAGTGGAGGTGTTGTTTCATCATGTTTCTAACCTCTCCTTGATAAAGTTTGATTTTTTTATCCTTCAATATTCGATACCCTTACTTCACTTGTCCATGAGCTTCATGTTAACTCTATTACTCCTATGACTAACAATAGCAATGTGATGAGAGTGATGATGTGTTTCCCTTACGCACATTTCCTCCTCACTCTTTGGTTCATGTTCATGATATTTTAACCTTAATCTCTCATGACACATCTAAGGATCTTCATATTATGATATACCTAGTGTGCATATCCTTCATACATCTTATGCTAGTTTTCCTAGTTCTCGTCTCTCTTGCTTCAACTTTCCTTGAGGATCCTAGTGATGTCAATTCATGGGTTTTATCTTCACATGAGGTTGTTATTCCTCCTATATCTTATACCTCATGGTCCATTGATGATATGTTTAGAGATGAACATAGTGGTAGTTCTTTATCTTCTCATGGCAAGGATGCTTTTCTTTATGATTTACATTCTTCTAATGTACTTATGATAATGTCATTTAGTGGAAATAAAAATTCACAAGTTAAACTATTCCTATCTTAATATTATGCTTATCTACATTTGGTGCTACCTTGATTGATAGAGCTATACAATGGTTTGATTTATTCATAATTATTATACATCCTTATATTATTTGTCACATGATTTCATAAATTACTTTACTATTGGCTCTAGACCATGTTTTACTCATGATTCTCATTCTTCCCCTTCTAGTGGCCCTTCCTTAGTGGGTCTCGTGGTTTTTCAATGCATCATCATGATATACAACTTGTTGATGGAGATCCTCCTTTGCATCCTTTTTTGCTTTCTTATGAGGTATCTTTGAGCAAACACATTGTTCTACACCTTCAAGTGAAAAAACACGACTTAGCCTTACATGAGGATAATGTACCACTAGTTGATGATACATCTTTCCCATCCTCTCCCACCATTACAAATGATAAGCATACATGTGTATAGCGAATTGTTGAGAATGATATTTCACCTTATCTAAACTACCTTAGGAGTGAGATTAAACATCTAACAAATTGCATTAATGATCATGAGAAAACATTTAAACAAAAAGATCCTATCAAAATAATATTGCATAATCCTTTGGCATGTGAAATTTTGAAATATCATGTACCAACTGGATTTGTAGTAGTTTCTTTCTCAAAGTATGAAAGTAGAAGTTATTCATAATGACATTTACAACACTTCCAAACTATGTGCTTTCCCTATTTTGTAATGTCCCCGTTTTCGGACCCACCATCACGGAAACTAATTTTTTTAATTAATGATCCAATGTTCCCTAGGGACGCATCCTCCCGCCCGCCCCCAAAAAAAAAACTCGTGTTTCTTGGACGTCCACGTGTCGGAGACTTGGGGACTTGGGGGGAACGTACCCCCACCAACCCACCACCACCGCCACCATCCCACCACCAACGTCACCGTCTCCAAGATGCCGCTAGGACTTCGAGGACGTCAAGGTGTCCTCAAGATGTCTAGGGGACTCTTAGTTGTCTCCAAGATGTATAATTCTTATACATCTTTTTATAACTATTTTTTCAAGTACTATATGTATTTCAGCACCCTACAACCACCTCTCCACTGTTCCCCCGCCATCCCCAAACTTAGGCCCTTGGTCCCCTCGTCCCCAAAACCCGTCCCCACGTCCCTAAGTCCCTTGGTCAAGAAACTCCATGGAACTATGAATTAATCTAATTATTTGATATTGCCTAGCAAGAAGTTTATTAAAAAGGGTAATATTAAATAATTAAATTGAAGTATTATTATAAAGTGATGTTGGAGAAATATTATAAAGTATTTTTAATGTCACTTTATTTAAAGGTGTTTTGGTGGGAAATTACAAAGGAGTTATAAAAAGCACATGAGAGCTCATTTCTTCATTATGCTTGTTTATTATTTTAATCTGGTAATTTGGTGGAGCTCTTTGAAGTCCAAAACCCTAGGTGGAAATTCCTACGGGTTCCAATTTAAATGGTGAAAGATTCCTCCCTAGCTGGCGATTGGCGAATTCATTCAGGATTTGCATTTGTCCATCAAGGATTGATTGATCGATTTGTGGAAATTTGTAAGTCTTATCCGAAGACAAATTTCAGCGTCGAATATTGGGTTATCTATAGGTGGACATTTCGGGTGATATCATATTCAAGCAGATTTATATTGTTGTCTCCTTCTACATGTGTTAGTATTGAAATACAAAAAAGCTCATATCATTTGAGGGGTCCTAGGTTTTGTTCTTGGAAGTTTCATAAAGCAATCGGTATATTTATATATATGAACAGCAGTTAATATGAAAGTCATGGGAGCTGGAAAATTGCAACGTGAGCAAATAATACTTTAAGCCGCCTCCATTTCATGGTTTGTGGGATTTATGTGAAGTTGGAGATTAAGCTGTTGTAGTGTTTCAACTTTCAACCTGATCCGCCAACCAAAGACAAACATTGTGGGACCCCGAACCTCAAAGGCTGCCACAGACTTATTTAGAGGAGCCATAAAAGACAAAAGAAAATAAGCTGAGGTGACATGGCATGTAAGACAAAGGGGCACAGACCTGAACTCATATTTCCAGCCGCCTTAACATTTATCTTTATCGGGTTTCTAAGGAGCTATTGTTGGAGACAATATTTCCTAAGTTTGCTGCCATAATATTTTATGAAGCGAATCGTGGCAATATTATTAATGCACAGCATCCATTATTTGGTGTGAGGCGATATAAGGAGGGAGTCAAAATAGACTTGTTGAGTGCTATTTCTGTGCTTGCTTCCAAATCGTTGGTTTCTAAACTTTGATAAGGAGTTTGCATAGAGGGATGGGTGGTCAAGTGAAGGCAGCAGCGCTAATATTCTGTGGAGGAAATAAATAAAGGTGTGAGCTTTGGGGTTAGATGTATATGTATGCTTCAAATGCCGTCAAAGATCTGTGCAAGGAAATATCTGCTAAGGGGTGCATTCATTGCAAGGTACTTTCTGTTCATTGTTCATGCTCCGAAATTCATAATGGAAAAGTTACAAATCTGGGCGTGACTGATAACAGTCCAGCAATACAGTCCAGGTCAGAAATTGTAATCAAAGATTTGCATTTATAATACTCTGCTATTTCCTGCACAAATTCATGTAATTTGCATATGGTATTACACTCACATGTCATATTGAATTGAATCAGTTTCCTTTATTTATATGCAAATTATATTATGTGTATTTCTTGTGAGAAAACTCATGTGCCACCCAAACCCAAACCATAACAGCAGTTTGACAAAATGCTCACATATGTCAAACTGGAAAAAAAAATATCGTAAAAATATCGTCAATATCAGAGAGGGATTTTACATATTTTCATGAGGATCAATTGCTTGCTAGATTGTTTCCAACAAGCTTAAGTGGCCGTGCAATAGCATGGTTTTCTCCATTACCTTATTCTTATGTCACTTCTTTTGGGGATTTGGCTAGTGCTTACATGAAACACTTTAATTATAACATTGAACCTAAGACAAGTATTATCAACCTCATGCAATGCAAGCAAGAAGAGAAAAAAGCAAATTAAAGATTACATATTGTTATTTCAAGAGTTAGTTACTAGCATGAGTCACTCATTAGAAGATGATGAGCTTCAAAATATGTTTATGGATGGTCTACTTCCATTCTTTAAAACCGAAGTGTATTACGTACCTCATCATTCATTTTCAAATTTATGTGCTTATTATATCTAAACATCAGTGTACTTTATTGAACAATCCTCTTTTATATTAGGGAATTTATAGCACATTGTCACATGTGGATAATGAGGGCAATGAGGATGTACCTCATGATCATCATTGTGCACAAATAAAATCAAAGAAATTTAGGGAATTCACTACATTAGAGGAGCCTACACATGTATTGGAACAACTTTTGGAGCAAAATCTTATTATTTACATCCACTTAAGCCAATGGGTGTGGTTAATCTTACACTACATAGGGCTCTATATTTTTCTATTTATTATCATGTTGGCATAGTTCTCACCACTATTTCAAATTATGGAAACCATCTAGATTTAGGGTGTTTTTTATAAATGTCCCTAGTACTAATTCACCTTGATATTGACCTATTTCAAGGAAATCTTCTTAGCCAAATTGTTTATCCTTATTGCTTTCTTTTTGCAATAGACTTGGTCGTGTTCTTCTAGTTATGTCTTTGTTCCTATTGCAGTCAACTAAACTCGTTTGGATATGTGCATTTTCCATGTCTTGTCTATGTTCCTAGTTTTACATGGCCAAGTTTTTGCCTTTCAAGTTTCAAATGCAAAATTTTCTCATGAGCATGTCTGCTTCGTTCATAGATTTTGTATCTCCCTTGACTGACATGAAGAGCACATAGAAAATACTAAGGGGGAGGGGGGAGTGGGGAGGAGTGAATGGGTAACTGATATCATGTGGAAAACCCTTTCACGTAAAAATCCACGGCAGAACAATTCCTTTTATTAACTTCAAGGGCACCAACCTAGGAGACACCAATCTCCAGATTACAAAAGTGAGCACCAACTCACTGAAAACTTTACAACATTGCAATTCTGAATCTCCAACACAACTCCCCAAAAACACTCTTCAATCATGAATGCCCAACACTAATAAACTTCCAGCAACCTCCAAATGGTCAATATAAGCTCTAGATTCACGTACAAAATGAAGCCTTTTATATTTTAGACTGAGTTCACTTCTCCATAAAATCAACAGTTCCTCACATCTCTTATCTACAATGTGAGCACTCACATATGCAACATGGCTCCATATCTCAGAAATAAGATTCATACATTAAATATGAGCACATTAGTGGACAACATTTCACACCCTCACCATCAAAAAACGTCACAACCAAGAATACCGACAATCATCCCATAACATTTCCTACACAGAGTCGAATTACTCTAGTACGCACCTAATGTTGTTGAAGCCAATATATAACATTCTGAAGCATGATTCCTCACATAAAAGCCTAAAAATGCTCACACAGTCCACACAGGAGAATAAAGAGTGATCGCGTTTTAACTTCAATGTCTCCTCTTTTTAATGTGTGCCATCGATAACAAGAAGAATATCTTCCCAAAATAATTCTGAAAACAATAACTCCATTTGAAGGAGCCATTAGTGAAGAATTTATTTCAAACAACCATGTCTTTTTGCCAAGTCACACGCACATGTCAAAGACCAAAACATTTTCTACACCTGATAAGAAGGAGATGAATGCAATAACGAATTCCACGCACAAAGTCGTGTTATCACTCACTAAACTCAACGTCGATAATCTAAAGAGAATCTTATAGAATGATTCACCATATTTTAAAGACAAAGGCAACTTAATAGCACTTCTGCCAAAAGATAGTGCATAAAAATGAATGGTCTGGAAAGAATAATAATGAGACACGAAGACCACTCAAATTGCCATAAAGAATCTACGCTAGAAGAGTCGTCACCAAAAATCAAAGGTAAGCCAACTTAAACACAAGCCACCCATGATAGAAAGGAAGTCAGCAAATAAATTTGAAGCCATAAGTCAACGCTAATATAGAGGAAACGAAGAAAAGAAACTGGAGCCATTTCGAACAAAAAACAGATATGAGGAATACACGATAGCATTATAAGACTAAGGTCGACGTAAGACCATGAGCCGCCTCCCAAGATAGAAACAACGGAGGTATCTGAAGAAACCAACACCAAATGTGCAAGCCTTCAATACCCATAACATAGGCGTTACCAAATCTTCGAACCTTTGACAAGTCAAGTGTGACATGGCATTGACAAATCAATGTTGACTGGGCACTTGGAACAAATTCGCTGATACACCACTATGCTGACTCAAACACATAAGCCTTTGACATCAATGACAAACTATTTCAACAATCTCCCCCTTTGTCATTGATGGCAACACCTTCTGAAACCAACTGCTTTGAAACTAATACTGCTCTAAAACCATGTTGCTCCCCCTAACACACTACTCCCTTTGACATCAATGATGAACTGAACAACCTGCATAATTGAAATGACCTGCACAAATGAAACGGGGCTGATAAATATGACAATGAAAGCTCCCCCTCAGTATAAACACCTTCTCAAGGATGGATTGAGTACCACTCCCAACTTCTTCCTCCAAACTTTATTATTAACTTCTTTTTTAGCCACCTGTTGCTCTTTCCTTTTACCTTGCTTGAAAGATTCTGCAAAATTGCTTCTACAAGACTTTGCAGTATGACCAAAGTTATTGCATTTGTAACATATAACATTGTAATTCATCAAAGGAGCAAAAGAGTTCCTATTCATAAATCTGAAATCATTTCTTGCATAAACTCTACAGTTTGTTGCCTTGTGACTAAAATGATTGCATGAGAAACAATAACCATAAAATAAAGAATTGTTAAACTTGGTCATATGAGCATGCCTTGAGATAGGAGGCCTCTTGAAATTACTATTTCTGATTTTTGATGGTGAATCCTTTGTGCTACCAAAGTTGCCTTTTTGATGTTCTTCTTTTGTAGGCTTGGAACTTTGACCTTCTTCAAATCCAACTTCACCTTTATCAATTGAAGATTTCTATGAGCTAATGACCTTGTCCAAAGACAGAACTTTTCTGATTTATCTTCTCATGATTCAGCTATGTCAAAGATTTGTCTAATTTTTTGAGTGAAACTATTTCAGCTTCAAGTCTCTCTTCATTCCCTTCTTTTATCCTTAGCTGATTTCTGATTTCTTCCTCAATCCTTTTTGCCTCTTCAATCTAAACCTTCAAATCAACAATCATTTTTTCTGCTTCTCCAAGAGCTTGAGATGTCTTGGTTTTTGTTTCATTCTCTTCTTGTCGCTGGAACTTCGAGTTCTGATTTTTCTTCTTAATTATTTTGATTTCACTTAGGGCACTTATAAGTTCTACTTCAAGATCTACTTCTCCTTCATCATATTGCTCATCTTCTATATCTTCATCTTCAATCTCAGGCATTTTTACTTCTTCAGCCATAAATAAGATTTCTTCTACTACAGACACTTCATCACTATCATCTATTGAGCAATTGTGATCTTTTGAATAAAAACTTTTTGCAAATTTCTTAAACTTCTTCTTCTTACCTGATAACCCTTCTTGAGATGTTTTGATTTCTTCTCACTATCGTTGTCCTCATTCTTCTCATAAAGACATTTGGATGCAAAGTGTCCCACTTTTCTGCAATTGAAGCATTTGAAAGACAACTTGCCTTTGTATTTTCCTAAACCCTTCTTCAATTTCCTTGTGAAGTGTGCCTCATCAGTGTCTAAAACTTCATATGAACTATCACTAGTTGTAACCTCCTTGTCTTTTCCCCTTCTTGAAACTTTAAAGGCTGCCTCCTTTCTGGTAGATTGATCAAGAATCATTCTAATTCCATAGGCTGTGAGAATACCATGTAGCTCATCTATTGTCCACTTATCAAGTTCCTTCATCTCCTCAATAGCTGAAACCTTTGCATCAAAACGCAAAGGAAGAGATCTTAGAATCTTCTGAACAACTATAGACTCCTTCTGAACAACTATAGACTCCTCAACCTTTTCTCCAAGGGCTTTGATAGTGTTAACAATTTCATCTACACGAAGTAGATATGCATCAACATTCTCATCTTCATGCATCTTAAGACTTTAAAAATGTCTCCTATGTGTTTGAAGCTTTGCCTTCTTAACCTTATCATCTCCATATGTTTTCTAAAGTTTGTCCCAAATCTCATGAGCTGTATCACAATGCATAACCTTCACAAATTTAGTTTTTGCCAAACCACATAAGATAGCATTCATAGCTTTTGCACTATTTTCAAAAGCTTTCTTTCCATCTAAATCTGATGGAGGAGTTGATGGAATGGTATAACCAGTTACCACACTTCTCCAAACATCAAAACCAAGAGACATCAAATAAGTACACATTTGAATAGTCCATAATGCATAGTTAGAGCCATCAAATAAAGAAGCTTTGTTTGTAGCAAGCCCTTCATGAGAACCCATGTGTGCTATCAAGATCTACCTCCAAGAGATTAAGCCTCAAAATGAAGGAACTTGGCTCTGATACCAATTGAAGAGCACACAAAAAATACTGAGAGGGGGGGTGGGGTGAATCAGTATTTTAAACTTTAAAACTTAAACCCACATGAATCAGAAATCAAAACTGTAAGAGCAAACATTAGACAAGTAGAACACCAATATCACGTTGAAAACCCTTTCAAGTAAAAAACCATGGCAAAACAATTCTTTTTATTAACTTCAAGGGCACCAACCCAGGCGACACCAATTTCTAGATTACAAAAGTGAGCACCAACTCACTGGAAGCACCAACTTCGAACAACTGAAGCACCAACTCCAACATGAGCACCAACTCACTGAAAACTTTACAACATTGCAATTCTAAATCTCCAACACAACTCCCCAAAAACACTCTTCAAATCATGAACATCCAGCACTAATAACTTCCAACAACTTCCAGATGGTCAATATAAGCCCTAGATTTACATGACCAATCTCTATACTCCAAATTAACACTCTTTGTAGCAATATCTGAGCACCAAACCACACTAACAAGCTGATAACTGAAACAGCAACATAAGCACGTATAGAATGAAGCCTTTTATATTTTAGACTCAGTTAACTTCTCCATAAAATCAACAATTCCTCACATCTCTTATCTGCAATGTGAGCACTCGCATGTGCAACATGGCTCCATATCTCAGAAATAAGATTCATACATTAAATTTGAGCACATTTGTGGACAGCATTTCACACCCTCACCATCAAAAAACGTCACAACCAAGAATACCAACAGTCATCCCATAACATTTCCTACGCATAGAGTCGAATTACTCTAGTATGCACCTAATGCTGCTTAAGCCGGTATATAACATTCTGAAGCATGACTCCTCACATAAAATCCAAAAAATGCTCACACAATCCACACTGGAGAATAAAGAGCGATCACGTTTTAACTTCAATGTCTCCTCTTTTTAATGTGTGCCATTGATAACAAGAAGAATATCATCCCAAAATAATTCCAAAAATAATGACTCCCTTTGAATGAGCCATCAGTGAAAGCTTACATGGCAAACAAAAAGGTAACAAAATTTATTTCAAATGACCACATCTTTTTGCCAAGTCACACGCACATGTCAAAGACCAAAAAATTTTCTACACCCGATAAGGAGATGAATGCAATAACAAATTCCACGCACAAAGCCGCGCTATCACTCACTTATCTTAGCGTCGATAATCTAAAGAGAATTTTCCAGAATGATTCACCATATTTTAAAGACGAAGGCCACTTAATAGCACTTCCACCAAAAGATAGTGCATAAAAACGAATGGTCAGGAAAGAATAATAATGAGCCATGAAGACCACTCAAATTGCCATAAAGAATCTATGCCAAAAGAGTCATCGCCAGAAATTAGAGGCAAGCCGATTTAAACACAAGCCGCCCACGATAGAAAGGAAGTCAACAAATAAATCTGAAGCCATAAGCCGCTGCTAATATAGAGGAAACGAAGAAAAGAAACTAGAGTTGTTTCAAACAAAAAAAAGATATTAGGAATACACAATAGCATTATACGACTAAGGTCGATGTAAGACCATGAGCCGCCTCCAAAAATAGAAGCAACAGAGGTAGCTGAAGAAACCAACACCAAATATGCAAGCCGTCAATACTCATAACATAAGCGTTACCATATCTTTGACACTTTGACAAGTCAAGGTGAAATGGCATTGACACATCAATGTTGACTAGGCACTTGGAACAAATTCGTTGACGCACCACTATACTGACTCAAACACACAAGCCTTTAACATCAATGACAAACTATTTCAACATGAATCTCTATACTTTTTGGAGTCAGTTCAGGGTTACAACATTCATGTCTCAATGGCTCTATTTCATTCTCCGAGTGGGTTAGTTAATTGCCAAGAGTATGCATTGAAAATTTTAGTCTCTCCAATGATGTTGTGATTGTGCCTAATGATGTTATAGTTGTGCCAAGCGGCACACCTCTATTGGTTTGAACATGAAGTCCTCAGACAATTGTAAAGATTCATTCTTCACATCCAAGAGTATTTTTGCTATAAATTTGTTTAGTTTCACAAATCCAAATTGCCTTGGTAAACAATTTGTTTTATTTTTTGAACTTGAGAAGTTGTTGCTTTGAAAATCTAGAGCATCTCCTTTGAATTTTGGATCTCAAGTTGGGTTGCATTCCAATTGAGCATGATTTCAAATTTGAGTTTGGAAGGTTTTAAAGTCTTGTTGTTCTTGCGGATGCGAAGCCATTTCAACCCAGCTTAATTTTCGGTTTTGCACTCAATTTTATTTTCTTGGTTGCTTCAAGAAGGAAAAGGATTCAAAGAAGTCGTATTCCCTTGTTTAATTTCTTTTTGGTCCTAAATATGACTCAAATTGTTTGCCTCTTCATTTTAGTCTCCATAAGCATTCCAAACCCAATGAAGTTTATTTTTCACTTTATATTGATTTTGGGTCCAACTTCTTAATCAATTTACCTTTGGATATTTTGTGAAGCCTTGTGGTGACTCATTAGTGGTGTGGCAATGAAGTGGACCTAAAATGAGATAAAATCAATATATCATGTGATTTTGGTCCCAAATTAGCCCTAAAGCATTTCCTCTTTCCTATTTGTCTCCAAAGTATTTTAGACCAAGTAGTTTATCATTTTTTAAGTTTCATCTTTTCTATGTATCTGGAGTCTCTTCAATGATGACACATGACCATGGTTGGTATCAAAGAGTCTCTCTAGTGGTGACGCATGGAATCTATGGTTGGTTGTTGTGCCTAAAGGAGGGAGATGGATCTGAAATGTTTTCAATCCTATTTACTCAAGTTCCAAATCCAGATGTATCCATGGCAGTTCACTACTATTTTTTGCTCTAGAGAACCAAACTCAACGAAGTGATGAAATCTGGTTATAAATATTTTCAAGTCCAAATTTCAGCCAAGTTTTTCTTGTGAGGTTCACGGTGACTTCGAAGGTTATGATAGCCATTAACTCCTTGGTTTCTTGCTCCCATTGGCCTCCAAATGTCATTTTTATTACCTATGTTAGTTTTGTTAAATTTAGGTGCTCTTGTTGTATTTATTTAGTGGAAGCTAAGAATTTGCTATGTGGGAAGGCCCAAATGCAACATCTACTTATCCTATTGGCTGTTGCCCTCATGCTTTAATCTAGTGACATTTTGTTTTGATAAAGGAAAAACAGATTTTTGAAGGGACCGAACCCTAATACAAAAAAGAGCTTAAGGTTGCAGAAAGGCAATGGCTGACGGTGAAAAAAGACTAGCTCCAAAACAAGAGCTTCCAATTAAGATTTACATTTTACACTTTTCTTGTGGGAGCGGAGAGTCATGTTGAAAGATGGCTAAGAGGATTTATCTTTTTTGCCCTTAACTATGATCCAGCCATCTTCCACTTGGGCCGCCTTACCGTGCCATGCCAGCTCGCTACTTTCATGAAGATGAAAGCCAGTAGCCAAAGTATTAGGGGTTACATCTTGATTCCTTTGCACAGATAAATAATTTTCTGAAGAGCCACCAGATAGGGAAGCCAAAGCACTTTCACCTGAAATGGCAGTCGTTGACTCAATAGGGGTTGTCTTAGCATCACGATCTTTAGGGGTTTCAACATGATGTTCATTTTTAGCAACCCCACCAAAAGAGACATCCAAAAGGGATACCTCATGAGCTTGTGATTCTGAGGCAACCACCTCAAAAAAGCTTCTATGTTCATCAACTTTCTTCTCAACCATATAATGTTGTTGAGAGGCACCTTTCCACCAAGAAGTTGAAGCATTTTTCTCGAAACCACATTGTGCAACAATGTGACCAATTTTAAAACATCTTCTATAGTGGAAGGGAATCCTTTCATAGTCCAAGGATTGTATCCAAGAACCCTTTGAAGTTTTAATTAAAATTTTAGCAAGCAACCCTTTTGAAACATCCATTTCAACCAAAATTCGGGCAAAGGTGGAATGAAGTATGTCAGAAGTAGCAGCATCTACCAACAAGAAATCACCTAGGGCATCACCCACTTCTTCAAAAAAGGGGTCAAACCATAAGTGGAGGGGAAGGTAAGGCAACTGTACCCAAATCAGGATCTTGCTAAAAGTTTCAGAAGCAGGGTTGAAATCAGCTTGCTAAGGCTTAATCATCAACAAAAATTTATTCTCCCAACTAAAAAAATTGTCACAAAGAATAATGTTTTTGTCCTGAGCATTGTCAAACTTAGCCACAAAAAACCCCTTAGCCATGGGGAAAATATTTTTTTTACCAGAGATTAGAGGCACTGCCATTCTTTAAATCAAGAATGGCCCCGAGGGAGGTTAGGCAAAGCCAGCGGATACGACAAATCACTCCGGTCCTGAGCTGGAAACATTCTCCTCTATTTTACTCTTGCAATACTCTAAGCCCAGTCCGCTGAAACGCGTGGAGGCGAGGATGAACCTTCCCTCGTAGTTGCCCACTCCTAGTCGGGCCGCCGCGGGGACTTTGGCAGCCATAGTGCAGCAAAACCACCGCGGTGACCTCCGCTAACCACCATTACCAATTTTGCTTCCTTCAGGTAATCTAAATCGTCATTTTCTTAGATATTTGAAGCAATTATGTGGTTTCATCTAGGGTCCCAAGTTCGAGCCTTTTTCAAATTTTGTTGTCTGCAGCTGCAATTTGTTAAGCTAGAGGATATTTTATTGTTCTTAGGGATTGTTTGAAAAGGTGTTACAATGTGTTTTAAGTTAGACACCTAGGCTTGGGGGCCTTTGCACATGAAAAATAATATTAACTCTACTAAAAGATCTTTGTGAGGAAAAAAAATATATATTTTTTAAAATTGGTTATTTCCCTCCAGAAATTTATAAAAGGAGGTTGAGGGCTCATTTGAGAGTTTAGACTTGTGAATGATATTGTTATGTTGCTGAATAGAACCTATTTTCTTCCAAAGCTTCTTGAGGACGAAAACCCTCTCGGAGTTGTTGGTTTCGAGGATGAAAACCCCCCTAGCTAGCTAGTGTGGTTTCATAGAGAGACCACCATTATGCTATAGAGAAGCTTCAGGTTTTGGGATTGCATTCATGGAGAATTTAATGTGTTTTGATGTGTTTTGATGATGCTAGATATTGATACTAATTGTTGAGTTCTTTTTGGACGACTGGACGAGTTTGCCATACTATTCTATTCCAGGCCGTACAACTTTCTGGTGACTTCATATGGTATATTTTCTTGAGTTTGGTTCTTTAAATATGACTGTTTGGAATCACCCTTCTCCATTTTGCAAGTTGTACAACTATGAAGGGAGTTGTTGTCCATTGAGCAGGTCATACTAAGTGTCCTTGTTGGGCCGTACAACCTATGGAGTGTAGGAAATATGGGTTGAGGTGCCTAGTCTCTATGGCATATTGCACTTGGTACTTGCCCTATCCTTGTTACCAGCTTTCAAGCATTTTTAAAGTGGAGAAATGAATGTGGAATAAGTTTTGAAGTCTTTTATGGGTGTTGTACTTGTCTTACCAGCCTCATTGCAGTTCTACAACTTACATGATTTCATTATCAGATTTGCCTATCCATTGTCCAGCAAGCTATGACAGAGTTTGTAGTTGTTTTTGTGAGTAGTTCCAGCTTGTGTTCATGTTTGATGTATTGGGTGTGAATTGGTGAAGACTTTTTAGTGTTTGCTTGCTGTCCAAACCTATTGCAGTGTGCTTTCTGAGCATTATCAGACCTGTATCAGCATAATATTCATCATTCATCAAGGTATCTTGCTGTTATGAAATATGCTATTAATCAATTTTTTAGTTGAATTACTGCCTAAACAAGCACTTGGCCAACTTGATTAGCGTTAGCTCCAAAACTAAAATCTATCAAAGCAACTCTAACCAAAAATGTGCCCTAAAACCACTTAAGGAAGAGGGGCGAGCATATGGTTAGAGGATCCCTAGGATTCAACTTGATACAAAAATTGAATACAACTGAACTGAAAATAAAACTCAACGTCAAGAATGTGCACACAAGATCCCAGTGAGGGCGAGGTGCTAACATATGACGGAGTAATTATTACAAATAGGAAGTAAACTTAGGCGGATAACCAGCCATGGAGATTCAACTATCTAATTCATCCGCTGCGGCGGGCATCCACTTAAGAGTGGGGATTCACCACTTGAGAGTGGGTACAAGAGAGATACAAATTCAATTATCCACACTGGCGGTAAACCATCCAGGGGTACTTAATGTGAGAAATGAGAAATAAATTGCAGCAAATAGGGACTGGAACAGTACTACTGTTTACAGTCTTACAAATAAGAAAGAGAGCTGCAAATTACATGTAAATTACAATAGCTTCAAAGCACATGAGTATTGGATGATCCCATACAAATAATTATCTCTCTAAAAGCTGAGCATGAGTCAAAAATCAGAACTTCTAAAGTCTGATAATAATAATCAGCAAACATGAAATGAAGAAACAGCAACTGTGAAACAATTAAATGCTCATAACTTCACCAAAATACCTCCAATTGACATGAAACGAAATGCAATGTACCTCTAGAGGATAGGCGCCCATGATTAGATGAAGTAACAGCCTCAAAATCATTCATTAATTCTTTGGCACAATTTCCAATGCCATCAAAATGGTACGGCCCTTGAGAAGG
>VDFB02360042.1:0-10944 GCA_007258455.2 Sequoia sempervirens
GAGTCTAGCGTTTCTGAACCTGAGGAGGAAGAAGAAAAGTTGCAGTGGTTGAAGAAAGACATTAAAGCAATGAAGATATTGGTTGATTCCGTCAAGGATCATATTGTTCCGATCATCTCTAAGTTGAAGACAGCAAGAGATATGCTCAAGACCTTGGAAGAGATGTACGAAATCAACAATACCAGCCAGGCACTTGCACTAAAGCATCAATTGCATTATGTGAAGATGTCAAAGGGAGAATCTATGATCGCTTACTTCATGAGGATTTCAGATTTGAGAGATCAGCTCTCGACGATAGGACATATGGTTGATGACAAAGACTTAACCATGCTCGCTCTCAATGGTTTACCTTTGTCTTGGGAATCATTCATTCAGGGAATCAGTGCAAGATCGAAATTGCCTAAGTTTGATCGTCTAAGATCTGATTGCATTCAAGAGGAATCAAGGTTGGTGGCAAGAGGTGTTGGTCGAAGTTCAAAGAATGAAGACATTCATGTTCTCGCCTCCCATACTTCAAAGAAGAAAGGAAAAGATGGAAGGAAGGGTTTCTTCAAAAGGAATCGAGACAAGGGAAATGATGATGCACCTCCATTTAAGAAGAAGAGGGATATGTCCAAAATTCAATGTTTTAGGTGTGACAAGTTTGGGCACTTCGCCAAGTATTGTCCAACTAGACCTAAACAGCAGGTTACTGTTGCGGATGTTGATGATGCCTCTCCTCAAAAGGAATCAAGTGAATATTTGTTCTATTCGGCATTATCAAGCAGTGTACCTTCCGACACCAACACTTGGATAATCGACAGTGGTGCTTCTCGACACATCACCGGCTTTAAAGAGCACTTATCAAGTTTGGTGGAAAAGGACTCTTCTGAACAAGTCATCATTGGAGATGATGCTAGCTCCTCCGTGAAAGGAATTGGGACCTCTACACTTCATTTGGATTCCGGCATATCACTTCAATTGGGTAATGTTCTTTATGTTCCTGTAATCAAGCACAATCTTATTTCTATATCAGCCTTGGAAGATAAAGGATATCAAGTTGCCTTCTCCAAAGGCAAAGTTCTAGTGTGGATGGAGAACTCTAGCTTCAAGGATGCTCAAGTAATTGGAGTTAGACATGAAAACCTTTACAAGGTCTGCACACGTTCTTTACAAGCTTTGGTTCATGACTCTTCAAGTCTTTGTGATCTTTGGCATCGGAGATTGGCTCACTTACACTTCTGAGCATTACCTATCATGGAGAAGATGGTGAGCATTACCTATAATGGAGAAGATGGTGACAGGCCTTCCTAAGTTCAACCAGGAGCACGAAGGTACATGCAAGGGCTGCGCATTGGGTAAGAATATAAAAGCCCCTTTTCATACTAGAGAAAATAGATCGAAGTGTATTTTAGATCTTATTCATTCTGATTTATGTGGACCTATGTCTGTTCCTTCGTCGAGTGGTTTCTTGTATTATGTTCTTTTCATTGATGATCACTCTAGGAAGACTTGGATTTATTTTTTGAAATCTAAAGAATCTGAGGAAGTGCTGGATAGGTTTAAAGAGTTTAAAGCCTTGGTAGAAAATCTTTTTGGTAAAAGAATTAAGGTCCTCAGATCTGACGATGGTGGAGAATACACCTCTGGTAGTTTTCGGAATTTTTGTATTGATGCAGGGATTAAGAGGGAGTTCTGTGTTCCCTATAATCCTCAACAAAATAGTGTTGTAGAAAGAAAGAACAGGACGATCGTGGAAGCAGCAAAGGCCATGATCCATGATCAAGATTTACAAACATTCTTATGGGCAGAAGCTTCCAGGACAGCTGTATATGTTCAGAACAGAAGTCCTCATAAGATCTTGGAGAATATGACTCCAGAAGAAGCCTTTACAGGGAAGAAGCCTGAAGTCAGTCATTTGAGGATATTTGGATGTCTTGTCTATATTCATGTTCCCAAGGAAAAGAGAACCAAGTTGGAGCCTTCTGGCAAGAAGGGAATATTTGTGGGCTACAGTGAGACATCAAAAGCTTACAGAATTTACATTCCAGGTCAGAAGTTGATCGAGATCCCGGTAGGGATGTCACATTGAGATGTTGCATTCAAAAGATCGGGGGATTCCTTATGGAGATTGATGATGAAGAGTCTCACCGAGGGATATGGAAGTTGACCATACTCCTGAGGGTGGAGGGAGACTTGGGGCAAAAGAGAACATTGATCTGTTGAACCTTGGAACCTGCAGTGGGCCTGGATGGGGTCGAAAGTTTTACGCTCCTAGAAAGCACATTGAAATAAAAGAGCCATAAGTTTCAGTTATGTTGCCTTGATGAAGTCGAATTATAGAATCCGAACTACATGTTGAGGAAGCATCTAGTCTTCAAGTTTGGAGATATGCTATGACAGAGGAGTATCAGTCAATTCTTAAAAATGATGTTTGGGATATTGTTCCTAGACCCGAGGGCAAGTCTGTGGTATCTTCTAAATGGCTATTCAAGATTAAGCATGTTGCAGATGGAAGCATAGAGAAGTACAAGGCAAGATTTGTGGCTCGTGGGTTTTCTCAGAAAGAGGGAGTTGATTATGATGAAACATTTGCTCCTGTTGCTCGCTACACTTCAGTCAGAACCATCATTGCTATTGTTGCATCTAGAGGATGGAAGATTCACCAGATGGATGTGAAGACAACCTTTCTCAATGGAGTAATTGAGGAGGAGGTTTATATAGAGCAACCTAATGGATTTGAGGTTCATGGGAAGGAGTCACATGTTTGCAAGCTGAAGAAGGCCTTGTATGGTCTTAAGCAGGCTCCTCATGCATGGTACGAAAGGATTGATCGGTACCTGTCAAGTTTGGGCTTCTTAAAGAATGATGCTGATTCAAATCTCTACTTCAAGGTAATCAATGGTGATGCATTAATTTTGGTTTTATATGTTGACGATTTGATCCTTACTAGAGAAGATCACCTGATTCTTGAGTGTAAGAAGGAGTTGAATTCAAAATTTGAGATGAAGGACCTTGGGCTCATGCATTACTTCCTTGGCTTAGAAGTTTGGCAGAAACCAGATGGAATGATTCTAAGTCAAGGGAAGTACACCATTGATATACTTAAGAGATTTGGCATGATGGATTGCAAATCCATGTCTACACCTATGGAGACCAACCTACATAAATTAAAGGGAGGTAGCGACTGGTTGATTTGGTGGATCCTACATTTATGCGGACAGCGGTGGGATCCTGATGTATCTAGTTAACACTAGACACGATATTTGCTATGTAATTGTTGAGTGCACCAACCGGTTTATATTGTGATCCAAGGCAGGATACATCTTGTTAGCGACTAAACATATCACGAGGATACTTGCATGGCCACGGTTGGATATGGGTTGGGGTATTCTTCGGTCACGGACTTAGGCTGCATGGTTATCTTACATTTTGATTAGGCGGGGTTATTGTCCGCAGTCGGAGGAAGAGCACCTACAGTTTGTTGCCGGTTTAGGTTGCTATGATTTCACGAATGCGGCGAGGGAAGCGATCATCTGTAGCATTGAGTACAGGCCGAGTACATTCGCGGCTTGTATAGCCTTTCGAGGCGGTATGGCTTCGTAAGCTCCTTGCGGGGATTGTTTGGAAATCAATGGAACCTACTATCATTCATTGTGATAATCGAGTTGTGTGAGAAGCTTTTACGTCAATCCACACGTGTTTCATGACAGAACCAAGCATGTTGAGATCAAGTACCACTATATCAGAGATATGGTACTAAGGAAGGCTGTACAGTTGAGGTACATTAGCACTGATGAGCAGACGGCAGATATTCTCACCAAGCCCCTCGCTAGGATAAAGTTTGTGTACTTCCGAGATAAGCTTGGTATGGTGGAGAATCCAGCCTTGACTGAGTAAGAGTCTTAGTATCAGTGAGCCTTGTTTAATGAGTTCTTCTCTGAGAGAGAAGTTCGAGGTGAAATCCTTGTTAATGCATTTTCCTCTGAGACGGAGGAATTTGAGGTAAGCCCTTGTTAATGCATTTTCCTCTGAGCGGAGGAATTTGAAGTGCAAGCCCTTGTTAATGCATTTTCCTCTAAGACGAAGGAATTTGAGGTGTAAGCCCTTGTTTCCACCCTTTGAGCCTGAGTCATGGTGGATGTCATGTGTGAGACTCCATGACATATCTTGTACTTGTAAATGTCACGTTGAGGTGACAACATCACACAAGTGATGAACACTTGTACACACCATAGTGTGGTTGTAGCCATTATGGTTGATATCGTGTTGAGGCGATATCTAATATCACGTTGAGGTGATATTCTTCTTTTCACATCTGGTTGTAGCCAATGTAATGAGCATCATGTTGAGGTGATTTGTCTTGAGCAGCTGGAAGTTCTCTCCCTAGCTGAGAGGGAGTGTTAATGTTATTGAGCAGCTTCGGGTTCATCCTTCCAGCCACGAGTGAAGACATAAATAAATGTAGCCTATCGGCTATTTATTTATATGTATCATTTAATGAGAATATGCGCTTCTCTTGGCAACAATATAATTTCTCTTGGGCCGACCTTCCTTATGATTTGTAATTTGTATTTTGGCCGACCTTGTAATATGAAGAGGTGCGACCTCTCTCACACTTGTATATATACAAGGTCGCCTTCATCTCTTCATCATCAAGCAAGTTCGATTCATTCTCTCATTAAGGTGCGAATTTCTTCAAGAGCAGAAGTGCGAATTTCTTCAAGAGTAGAATTGCGAATTTCTTAAGGGCAGATTTAGCAGTCCAAGGAAGTACAGATCTTCATTTGTTATTGCATCTGGTATAGGTGCTGAGTATTGGCCTTGTGTTTGGCCTCATTGTAAAGAGAATTGTTGCCATTATTTTATATAAGAGAGAACTTTTGTTGTTGGGTTTTTCTCCCTCAAGAGGAGGGTTTTCCCAGGGTATCTGCTGTGTTATTGTGTCTGATTTTGAATTAATTTTCTGTGCATATAATCTGTTCAAATAAAATTTACAAATTAGCCTTTCACAAGTGTCACCATCTTATGCAATGAGACAACATGTGCTTTTATTAGCCAAACTAATAATTAAAAATGCAATTCCTAAGTTTAGCTTAAGTGAATAAAGTAAAAAATGATCTGATTAATTAATTAATTAGATGATTAGCCTATTATTCTAACACCCCCGCTTAAGATCAACTTAGGGATTAGCTAAAAAATTGATGAAGGATGCATGGATGAATGCATGAAAGCATGAATGGGTCCTGGCTACTAAGCCATGTTAGGTACCCATGTACAAATAGAAGCAAAAATAATCTCTCATAAATGGGGAAAAGGAGAAAACCTAGTGGGACAAAACTCCTCCCCAAAAGGAGAGAAAAAGATTCAATCAAGTGATGAAAGATGGAGGACTCCATGATACCCCCCAAGTACACCATCCATCACATATATACATTACAAACAGCCCCCCATAAGAGGGAAAGAAAGAGACAATTAATCCCCCCTAAAATGAAGAAGCTCCAATGCCGATGAGGAATGCTTGAAAACAAAAGATGACCAAGTGTCTATAAGGAACATGTTTTCCCTTGGGAAGAAACAAATCCATAGGCTGAGGAAGAAGCCACTCCATGTCGAACTGGAAGGAAAGGATGAAGTCTCAACATGTGTGTTTGTGAAAACTGATTAGGAGTCTTGAAGCTTGAATAAGCCACAACATAATCATGGTCAAAATCAACCAAGAAACATGATAAATCAAGTGAATGAGGAAACTCATGAATGTCAATATCCGAAGACAATGAAGATGGGATAATAGCTGTGTTGAAACTATCATCAAAGAGGAGAGAAACCCCCTCAAGTGTGTCATCCAAATCTGTGTGAATGGTAAAGCATTCTTCTATTAACAGAAAAAAGAAGATTACAATATATAAAAGATACAAAACACTATAGACATTTATGATGTCTATCTACCTACAGACTACTGTAGAAACAGTAGAAACTAAACTAACTAAAACATTACATTTGACCATTAACATGATGAATATATTATTCTAACACCCTCCCTTAATGGTCAATCCGTCAACAACACCAAGTTGCCCCCTGAATTTGACAAACTTATCCGGGCTCAGAGACTTGGTGAGAATATCTACAGTCTGATCCGTTGTCGGAACATACTGCAGATGAACTGATCTGTCTTCTACCAGCTTGCAGATGTAGTGACAATGAAGCTCAACATGCTTGGTACGTTCATGGAAAACTGGATTTTTGGCCAGTTTGAGCACCCCTTGATTATCAGTGTACAAGGGAGAAGGTCCTGATTGTGACATGTGCATGTCAGAAAGCATCCTGTTGACGTGGTTTTTGAGACTGCACCAACACAGAATAAAGTTTCCCAACGGATACCCTATCCTCTCTTGAACAAAGTATTCAGCATGCTAAGATTGCGAGTAAGATCATGCTTTCAACTCCAAGGTTCCGAATACTTAGAATACCCTCAGTTGGTTTGATGTGAGTTGCTGTGTTCTCACGAGGGGACTTACACAATTGTTCGATAGCTGACAACAGACAGTAGACTAAGGGCTTTGCATGTAATTTGAAGGATTTGGCAAATGAGCACAAGTTTCCTAATTCTAATCGGAAATGAACAGAATTTAAAGGGGTGCAGGGATAATAGTGTTCTAGTCTACTCTAGGGTGTGGGACATGGCGATCAATTCTCACAAGCTTCAACCAAGCTCCGTTTTGCCTCACTTCGGACAGCTTCTGCGGAACTGGTGCAATCTTCAGAGGAGTGACTCAAGATGTTCAAATTACGATCTAGCATGAAGGCACCATCACAACGACGCATGCCAACATATAAACCATAATCGAAGTTAAGTTTCACAAATTTCCAGTTGACCACGCAAGGCGAACCCACCGTCAGCGAGCCCGCTAGTGGTATGGACAAACGAAGTCTTGTTCAAATCGAGCACCACATTCCACAATTGCTAAGTACTTGCATGAAATGAAATCTACTTTACTTTAAGCTATGTGAATTGGAAGGGCGAAGAAGCCTCAACAACTATTCACAACAAGGAAGAATTCACCATCAATGAAAATTCTTTTATTATGAAAGCATACATGACAACTTCTTACAAAGTATCCAAAGGGAAGACTTTCTTTCCTTTTCAATCTACACTACTTTACTTTCTACTCTATCAACTTCTCTCTACTCCTCTAAGCTCTGCTTCTACCTCTAAATCTAATCTCTCATGAATTACAAATGAGGGGGACTCCCCCTTTATATAGCTAGCCAAGTCCCAAAAGACGGCTAGGGTTACAATCAATAGAGTGGCTAGAATCGTGCCACCTCAGCCCTAAACAAGATTTGCCCTAAAAACCGCCACAAAGGAGAGTGGGGTAATAAATGAGCCATAATGTCCATTATTCCTTCTAGAAGATTCCATTTATAGACGCGTTCACACTGTCCTTGATCTTCTTTCTTGGCGTTGTTCTCTGACTTCTTCCACTTGAGGGTCTTCATCCTTCTTTTCATCTTGAGCCTTGAAAATGTTTCTTCAACACTTAGCCATTTTCTTGCAACTTTTTCTTCCTTCGAGATTGAAACTCATCTTCATCGTGTTTCCACTTCAAGTCATCGTGCTCGGGCCTCAACATTTCTCCTGCAAAACAAGCAAGGAGAGGGGTATTAGAATACTTCATGATATAAACTTAACTCACTTACCTGATCCTCACGCTCCAACTTTCAAGCGTTCATCGCCAACTTTGTGTTCAAGTTCATGCCTTAGACAAACTTCATCTTTGAGAAATTCATTTCACCTGCTGGAGCTGTGATAACCTCGATTTTATTCATTTCTGGCTCAAGAAAACTATCTTCACGAAGGATTTAAGCAAATTCACCTAGGCAGCTTCTTTCAAATTCATCGTCCGGAGAATTTCACCTTGAAAACACATTTTCTTCATTTTGCCTTAGAAAATTTTTAAATTTCCCTTAGGAAAATTCATCAACCTGGTGCCCATCAAAATTCTTCATCCCAGAATCCTCGACAAGCTGTGGGAGACCTTAAAATCCCTCCCTCATCGATAATCTTCGATACCCAGAAGAAAATTTCCATCAGAACACGTCAAACTCATGGGTGCACGACGAACGGGTTCATTTAATTTTCTTGAATTTTGAACCTTTGAAAAAAATAATAACTTTCAACAACTTATTTCATTTCTTCACCCCTTCTGAGAGTTTTTTTGTTGCTCTGACTTGGAAATTTTTTATCAATCCTGTGGAGCTGGCATTCACTGACTTCACCTCCGGCAACTCTGCTCACGCTTCAGGAAAATTCCACCACCTTAGAGCTCTAGGCGTATTTTCTAAGGAAGAAAATAATTTGTGCCTTAGAAAATTTTTAAATCATCTCTTGGGAAAATTTTGCCTTGGAAATTTTTTCACCTTAAAGTTTTGGCCTGTGAGAAAGACACCAACTTCACTTAGAAAATTTTATTCATAGAGGTGCCTGGCACATTTTATTTTTCTAGCCACCACTTCGCATTTTACTTCACACCTGAAAAATATTTTTGGAGCTCCAATGCCTTAGAAAAATTCCCATCACTCATCTCATATTTGAGGAAAATCACGCCTTAGCACTTTATTTCCACCATCTCACAATCCTAGCATCACACTTGAAGGTGAATATTTTTCAAACGCCCAAACAATATTTACCTCCCCTTTACTTCACACCTTGCATGGCGCACATCACACTTCATGGAGAATATGTTAAATTTCAACGCCTAGAATTCATCACCTTATTTACCACCCTTTTACTCCATTTACCTTTTACCACCTAAACTTGGGCGCATTTGAGCATCCAAGAGGAATGACCCTTCAACTTCACTTCTTTGTCCTCACATGCATGTATTTGGGCGCATTTTGCCTATGTAAGAGGATAAGAACTTGTTGACTTGTTGACCCACTTCTCCCTTGGGTGCATTTTGGCCTTGTTGGTGGATGAAACTCATTGACCACTTTGACTTCTTTGTCTCTTGGGCGCATTTCACCCCAGGAGGAGGACGAGTTTGCCTTAGAAGAATTTTTTTTTTCTTGATGTCTCTTGTAGTTGGGCGGATTTCACATGTGTTGGAGGATGAAAATAAACACTTAGAAAATTTTAAAACTTTCTCCTGAGTTCCCTTGGGCGCATTTTGCTAGGCCTGCAAGAAGTTCAACATTTTGTATTTTCTCAAGGCCTCCAACTGAAGTGGGCGCATTTTGATGGTGGTGAAGGATGAACTCCAGACTTAGTCCTTTTTCCTGACTTCTGCCAACTTCACAACGTCCTGCTATTTATAGTAAGCCCCTCAATTTTCACACTTCCGAGGCTCAGATTGCTTTGAAATTTTAAACACTGCATCCTCACGACCTTGTTACCCTGTCGACACTGCCATTTTTAATCACCCTGCTATTTTTAGCATGTTTCTGAAGATGATTTGCTATAAATAGCAACTGCTTGCTTCTGATAGCTCCACCGCTCCGATCAACTTGAAATTTTAATGAGGCGCTCCTCACCACGTGACCTGTCTGTCGACATCAACGCATGCAGTTGATTTACTATTTTTAGCCAGTTTCCAAATTGACTTACTATAAATAGTAAGTGCTCCATTTGACTTGAAATTTCACCAGCAGACAGCCTGAAGAATGCTGATCGCGGTGGTTTACACCGGTTTTCGAAAATTCTGACTTTTTATGCCTCCTTTTGGGTCCCGAAGTTGGAAACCCTAATTCGCTCTGCATGCGCATCAAATGATATCTGTTTCTCTTCGTTTCTGTGGCACTGCGATTAGCTTGTGTATCTGAATTGCTGGGAGGCGGCTGCCGGGACATACCTGCTAAAAATAGCAAGTTCCTTACTGAGTGAGTATCTCCGTTTGCATGTCACACCATTGCGAAGCTCTCGAAAAACCCATCAGGAATCATCCGACATGCAAAAGAAACCCTGACATGCAAACCCTAAAAATAGCCTCGGAAGACTGAATTCTGAAAGTTGTCGTATCGTTTTGCATGTTACATCATCGCGAAGGTCTTGAAAAACCCAGAAGGAATATGCCGACATGCAAAGGAAAACTTTGCGTCTAAGCCCTGAAATTTGCTCCGGAAGCTGGACTGCTAAAAATAGTAAGTTGTCCATTTTCGCTCAAATTTTGCACGCAAGCAACCTGATATGCTCTGAATGCCGTGTGACTGTCGGAATCTCAAAAATGCTGACGAATTGCTTGAATTTCACACTTACTAAAAATAGTAAGTACCTCAGAATTTGATGAAAACTCGCTGAGAGCCTGCTGGAAGCATACTAACACCAATGTTAAGCTCAATTTTCAATTTATTGACTCTATTCAACCCTGGGCTGACTAGGAAAACTCAAACCCTAATTTCTAGACTTGGCCAAAATTTTCGCGTTTAAGCTCAATGACGGATACATCCCCCAAAAAGGCAGACCAGAGAAAGGAGACAGACAGAGAGAGAGAGAGAAAAACCAAAGCCAAAAGACCAGAATGGAGCAAAAATTAGGGGTCCCCATCTTGAATGGGGCGATGTGTGAAAAGGTCACAACACATCCCACGGAGCCAAATTGACTCACATGCTGCCTTAATTGTTCCTCGATATTCTGCTTCAGTCGAGGAAAGAGCCACTGCTTGTTGCTTCTTGCTGGTCCATGTTACAGCACCGGTACCCAAATTGAATACATACCCAAAAGTGGATTTTCTGTCATCCATTGAACCTGCCCAATTTGAGTTTGTGTAACCAATCAGCTTAGGATCCTTGCATCTGCCATATAGAATGCCATAATTGGAAGTGCCCTTAACATATGTTAGCACTTGCTTTGTTGCAATCCAATGATCAACTTTTGGAGCTGTCATGAAGCGAGAAATGTAGCTCACTGGAAAACTAATGTCAGGTCTAGTGGCAGTGAGGTAGATGAGACTGCCCACTAGTTGCCTC
>VDFB02360043.1:0-52741 GCA_007258455.2 Sequoia sempervirens
AAGTCTTGGTCATGGATCATGGCCTTCGCTACTTCCACGATTGTCCTGTTCTTCCTTTCTACAACACCATTCTATTAAGGATTATAGGGGACACAAAACTCCCTCTTAATCCCTGCATCAATACAAAAATATTGAAAGCAACTAGAGGTGTATTCTCCTCCATTGTCAGATCTAAGGACCTTAATTCTTTTACCAGAAAGATTCTCTACCAAAGCTTTGAACTCTTTAAACCTTCCTAACACTTCCTCAAATTCTTTAGATTTCAAAAAATAAATCCAAGTCTTCCTAGAGTGGTCATCAATAAACAAAACATAATACAAGAATCCACTCGAAGATGGAATAGACATAGGTCCACACAAATCAGAATGAATAAGGTCTAAAATACACTTAGATCTATTTTCTCTACTATGGAAAGGGGATTTTCAATTCTTACCCATAGCACATCCCTTGCAAGTTCCTTCATGCTCCTGATTGAACTTGGGAAGTCCTGTGACCATCTTCTCCATGATAGGTAAGGCACGAAAGTGGAGGTGTGCCAATCTTCGATGCCATAGGTCACATAAGCTTGGCGAATCATGAACTAGAGATTGTAGAGGATGCGTACATAGCCTATAAAGGCTTTCATGTCTAACACCAATCACTTGAGCTTCCTTGAATCTGGAATTCTCCATCCACACAAGAACTTTGCCTTTGGAGAAGGCAACTTGATATCCTTCATCTTCTAGGGCTGAAATAGAAATAAGATTGCACTTGATTCCTGGGACATACATAAAATATCTCAACTGAAGTGTAATATTGGAAAACAAATGAAGAGTAGAGGTTCCAATTCCTTTCACAGAATAGCCAACATCATCTCCAATAATAACTTGCTCGAAAAACTCTTTCTCCACCAAACTTGATAAGTGCACCTTGAATCCAATGATGTGTTGAGAAGCACCCTTGTCGATCAACCAAGTACTGGTATCCATAGTTACATTGCTTGATAGAGCTGAATAGAACAAGTATTCACATGAATCCTTCTATGGAGAGGCATCATCAACGTCTGCAACTGTGGCTTGTTGCTTAGGTCTAGTTGGACAATGCTTGGGAAAGTGCCCAAACTTATCACACCTAAAGCATTGAATCTTGGACATGCATCTCTTCTTCTTGGAGGGAGGTGCATCATCATTTCCCTTATCTCGATTCCTCTTGAAGAATCCTTTCCTCCCATCTTTTCCTTTCTTCTTTGAAACATGGGAGGCGAGAACATGAATGTCTTCATTCTTTGAACTTTGACCAACGCCTCTTGCCACCAACCTTGATTCTTCTTGAATGCAATCAGACCTTAGACGATCAAACTTAGGCAATTTTGATCTCGCATTGATTCCATGAATGTAGGATTCCCAAGACAAAGGTAGACCATTGAAAGCAAGCATAGTCAAGTCTTTTTCATCAACCATATGCCCAATTGTCGAGAGCTGACCTCTCAAATCTGAAATTCTCATGAAGTATACAATCACTGATTCTCCTTTTGCAATCTTCACATGATGAAGTTGTTGCTTTAGTGCAAGTGCTCGGCTAGTATTGTTGATTTCGTACATTTCTTCCAAGGTTTTGAACATGTCTCTTGCTATCTTGAACTTAGAGATGATAGTCCAACAATGTGATCTTTAACGGAATCAACCAATATCTTCATTGCCTTAATATCTTTCTTCACCCACTGCAACTTCTCTTCTCCCTCCTCAGGTTCAAGAACACTAGAATCCACAAACTCACCCAAGTCATTTTCACACAAGGTAAGCATGATCCTAAATCTCCATGATGTGAAGTTTTATGCTCCCTCGAGTCTATCCTCAATCTTCAAACCATTCACCATCTTGACTAATGAGAAAAATGAAAAAAGAAGAGAATAGAGTATCATTGTTTAGGAACAAATATGATCACGATCCTCTCAAACCCGCTCTGATACGATGTTAAATTTTATGATCAGATTTAATGCACAAAAAATTAATTCAAAATCAAACATAATAACACAGCAAATACCCTGGGAAAACCCTCCTCTTGAGGGAGGAAAACCCAGCAATAATATTTCACTTATATATTATTCAAGAATCAACTCTTCTTGTACAATAGGGTTGAACTCAAGGCCAAGTAATAGCACTAATTCTAGATGAAAAATACAGATTACAATCTGCACAACATACATATCAAAAGCTGCACTTGATAGTACTTCAACCTGTTCTTGAAGTAAATCGTACTTAGATAAAATTAGAATCTTCCCAAGATATAATTCACACTTGAATGTAGAATGAATATCGAACTTGCTTGATGATCTAAATGAGAAAAACTAAACTTGTATTTATACATTTCTTGGGAGAGGTCGCACCTCTTAAATAACAAGGTCGGCCACAAGGAGAATAATTACAAATTAAATAATTTACTTATCAAGTCGGCCAAGATAATCCCTTTTCATTTGGATGCCACCAATGGCAAGAAAGTCGGCACATATAAAAATTCGTGCCAATTAAGAATATGAGTTCTATAAATTAAATAGCTCTTAGGCTATAATTTAATTTATTCAATCAAGAACAAATATTGTGCTGGAAGAATACAACTGAAGCTGAATATAACATCAACAGATTTAACTGAAAGATAGCCCTAATTATCATGAGTCCAAAAGAATTGATCACCCTTATTGATAGAAGGAATTATGGTGAGGGGGAGACAATCTTGTAGGGACTTGGAAAGGAGGCTCAAATCAGGGGATAAGGGGTAGCAAAGGGCCAAGTCATTCCACTTCCTAGCACCATGAGGGCCAAGGAGGTAATCACTAATATAAATACCAAAAAATCATTGAGCCAATCTCATAAGATTACTAAAATTGGAGCTTCCCAGGGGAGTATCAAGCAACTAAGGGTCCTCCTAGAATCTAATTTTATTACCCTTACTAATCTTCCATTTTATGCCATTCCTCAAAAAACCCTACAGGCTGCAAATGCACCTCTAAACCAAGGAACCTAAAGGGTGAGCCTCCAAAATGTAGTCAATCAAAGGTTTGTTTTGAAGGTACTTAGCATTCATGATCTTACACCAATCCTTCTTGTCCCTCAGATGGTCCCAGCCCACTTGGGCCATTAGAGCTTTATTGGTATTAGAAACAGTCCTAATTCCAAGCCCATCACAACTTTTAGGTTGATAGACCTTATCCCATTTAACCAAAGCCAATTTGTTTTTTTCCTTGGTCCCTGAACAGAGGAAATTCCTTTGAATTTTCTCAAATTTTTCAACAATATATCTAGGAATCTTGAAAATGGAGAGGAAATAGACAGGGATACCTTGAAGAACAATAAATAGGAGCTATAATTTACTAGCATGGCTAAGCAAGGAGCCTTTCCACCCAACCAATTTTCTTTGGATCCTTTCCAGAATGAAATTCCAAAAGTCAGAAGTAATTTCCTTGACAATAAGGGGTAAACCTAGATAAACCGAAGGAAGAGAACCACTTAAACAGCCCAGAACAGGAGTCACCCAAGCTTGCAAGTTAGGACTGCTATTAAAAAAGTAAATCATACTTTTATTATAATTAATGCATTGCCCCAAACAAGCAACATAGTTGTTGAGACAATTTTTCCATTTCCTAGCTTCAATCACAGAGGCTTTCCCAAAAAGAAAAGTATCATCCACGAATTGTTGAATCATAGTCGACTCTAAGGAAGAGGCAACCTTAATTCCTTTAATAGACCCTTCTGACAACAGCTAGGAGAAGTTCCTGCTCAGGACATCCATAATCATGATAAACAAATAGGGTGAAAATCAACCATAGCTTGTGGGTCAGCAACCTTGGGAATTAAAGCTATGAAGGTGTGATTTAGTTGCTTAAGAATCTTACCATATTTGAAAATATCATGAGTAGCTAGAACAAGGTCTTTACCAACAATCTCCCAAAAGATCTGAAAGAAGGCCAGAGGAAAGCCATTAGGGCCAGGAGCTTTGTAAGCCCCCATACTGAAAGTGGCCAACTTGACCTCCTCAGGAGTGACAACACTGAGGATACCAAGGTTATCATTCTAGGATATAATAGTTGGGTGAAGGTTGAGTAGTAAATTGTCAAGAGTCAGATTAGGAGCCTCAGGAAGAGTCATTTAAGCCATCTGAAAGTAATTCGTAGCCACTAGACCAATTAGGGAAGGAAAACTGACAAGGATGTTGGTAATATTGTTTGTGATAAAAATAGTGATGTAACTACTATTGCTATTGATAAGATTGGTTTTTCTCATCTTGAAAGTGTTTGGATTCCCTTTTATGTTCAAGATGTCTTTGATTAGAAGTCTTGTGACTTTTTTTGATGATGTTGATATAGTTGTCGGTAAGTGTGTTTTCCTTGCAAAAAGGGAATCTTTGTTGGTATTTGTGTGGAGACTTACAAAGATGAGTGATATGTTCTTCAATTTTAATTAATTTTTTATTATGTGGCATTGTTGGTTTATTTCATATTTTTTGTATAAGTTGTTGGTGATAGCTTTGGACATTGTTTGGTCTTAAAAATTGAAGTTTTATGGTTTCATTGTAAGAAAGGTCTAGGGATTATTGATATCTAATTTGATTAAGATTTTGAGATTGCAAATTACCGAGTTTTGAACATTGCAGATAAAGAGGAGATTACCATGCACAGTAATGATTTGGAGTTTGCGGTAGAAGATGTAACCAAAAATATATATTTTGATGCACATATTTTTGTTTAACCTTTGTGGATATGTTTTAAATAATTCAATGAACATGTAACTAATACCTATATAACATTGATGTCTAGAATCTCAAACAATAACTTCAAACACCTTACTCACTTATAAAAACCTACCAAAATTTGCATTAAAAAATACTTATTATTTACAAACATGAAGAAATTTTTTTAGCATAAATGACTATTAATTCTCATCCCCCAAACATCTATTTCATTACCCTAAAGTCTCCAATTTTAAATAATATATTATTAAACTTGTTACAACAGATAAATAGATTGCATCTTGCCACATCATAATACAAAGTACACTATTACAAGAGACAATCAGGCTAGTCTTTTGCACAACATAATATGAAGTATTCGATCTCATGCCTACGTTATATCTATCTCCTAGATGGCCCACAATCATGTTTCCTTAAAAGGACATTGTAAAGAAGCCAACGCACTACATAACATCAAAAGTAAAATAATATATAGAAAGAAAAACAATAATTACTCCCATCGTGAAAGAAATGTTAATACTATAAAGGACGGTTGGAATAGAAAGTTACACAGAAACGAATGAAAGCTAAGAAGAAACTAGTAAACAAAAAGTAATAAATAATAATTAACTTATCAACAAACGCTTTATTCGATAGTGATTGAAATGTATTTGGTTTGTATATTGGAAGTAGTCATTGCTGCTCTAAGTTTGTCAAATTGTTCGTTCGAAGTCTTTGTTGAATGTATTTTTGAGTTGGTTTGATAGTAATTTTTTTTATTTTTTAAATATATTTGATAAGAGTTTGGTTTATTGAAAGAGAAATTAAAGTTTTGTGAGATTTTGGGTTGATTTTAAAGATTATTTTTAAAAATTAGAAAGAAAAAAAAATTATAGTTTTTAAAGGTCTATTATGTTAAGAGGCTGGAAGTTTGGTCTGAAATTTAGGTTAGATGTTTGAATTATTTATTGATCAATAATTATTGTAGATATTTCGTATATAATTTATTGGTACAAATCATACTAAAGTATAATATTGTAATTTTCCAATTTATATACCTATGCCATTTTCTATTTGTTTTTATCTTTGTTTTGGTAGAATGTCTTTAATGCAATTATATACACAAGTGGCACATTTTTGTACTATATTTTGGCTCATACTTCAATCCCTATCCATCACTATTTTATCCGATGAATAGTCATTCCTACATATTTGTCATTTACCTCTCATTTATGGAACTTCATTCACAATTAGGTCAATCCATTCACTCTATGCTTCAAGATTATTGATTTTTGTTTTAGGTTCATTTTTTCCTACTAAAAATCAATCCTATAGTACATGAGAATGAACCATAAATTTAAAATTTAAATTCCTACTTTCTAGACCCTTTTCATTACTAATTGTAAGATGACTTGATATATTTTTGTACAATGTCTTTTTATGTCTTGTATTATAGAATATGTTAAAACATACTCCATAAATAATACACTATGTATATGTAAGTGTATTGTTCCATTCAACCAACACACTTTTTAGTACAAGGACCTACAAAATACTACAACTAACATGATAAAATAAAACATAATTGTGTCAATTAAAGCTCTATAACTGCTTAGTGTTCTTTGATTTTTCATTCTAGACTTTGAAGGTACACCTTCATACTACCCATTCTTTATCTATAAAATATGTACTATTATGATTGTTTATAACCAAAAGCATTAACCAAAAGCATTAATTAGAAATATGAGATAAAAAAAATTCCATATCAATAATTGCAATGAACATTAACCCATTTGATTGTTGTTAGCATTGCACAGCTTACAAATGTGCTTCACATTGGAATTAATAGGTGACTTGTGAAGATAGAATACAATATGCATAGCTAAGCACAGCCACCTTACGTTACGTGACGATATTAAATCTAGGGTTTACAAGCACGTTTCGAACAAAATTTACAAAATCTAAGCTTTGGGAGCAAAACTTTTATTTTCCTTGAAAGAAACATAGCTATGATTGAATGGTGCCCTTGAACAGTAGCATAGAATGATACAGGCAAACAAAATAAAAGAAACTACACGCTACTAGCAACAAAAAGAAAAAGGGTATTAAGCCAAAATGGGGGAAAACTCAACAGATCAGAAGAAAGGTGGTTATGCTGGCCATCTTTGGTTTTGTTGGGACAATGGAGGCTTCTTGGCAAAGACGAACAATATTGGCTACAAAACTGACCATGGTGGAAATTTTTGGGTTAAGTGTTTGCGTGATTAAAAGAAGTTTAACTGCTATTCGTTCACTTGTCTACATAACACATGCAAATTGGGGTGGCAGATACTGTTTGTGTAAGAAACACTATTAGTGACAAGGAATCTACGTGTATTTGAGTGAATGATCTGATGGGGAAGTAAATATGGTACTTGTAATAAAACTCGTATATATGACGTACGTAGACGTAGATATTTTGCATTTCTCTTTCAATCATTCAAGAGTGATCTGTATCCCACATTCTGTATCTACTATAGAATATGGCCTTTTTCACCAACAAGTGGTGTACTCTTTTTGTACGGTTCTTCCGGGTACTCTGTAGGTGTTGGCAACGAATGCTTGAAATATTGTGAATTACTTCTCTTGGTGTAGTGCATTTGCTATATACAACTACAGAAAAGGACTCACAGAGATGATAACCTCACCAGAAGTTGGGGAAAAAAGCATGCCCATATCCCATGTTGACTATAAGGATTCTATTGAGCTGGTTTCCAATATCTCTGATGTGTAAAGTAAAACGCAAGTTGTTCACTAGTGCTGTGCCGGTCAAGAAGTTAAAATACTAGTAAATCATTCCTACATTTCACTGTATCTGATGATATGAAGTTGGTATGTGCAGGTTGAAGGCCTATAAAATGACCTAAAACTCTTTATTCTCTTCACAGCTTCATCTCCTTATTGTGCAGATTCCAGTTTGCATTAAATATTTTTTGTTTGAGTACTGCAAAGACAGTTTCTTCTTTTGTTCAATGGCCTTTCCTATGCAACTCGTGGCGGGAATTGTTGGTATGCCATCTAGACCATACTGCTTTTACGAAATACAAATATAGTCTGGATCGTTTAGATTTCTGATCATTTTCCTGTGCTGATTCGAATTCAAGATATAGGGCTATTTAAGGCAACAATAGAATTTTTAACCTTTTTTTGGCTGGTCTTAGAATGAAGTATGTTGCGGATAGATATATTTAATATATAGGACATATATTATTTGTACTCTATGTTGGCATAACTACAGTTTCATTAAAGATATTAAGTTTCCACAATCAATCTAGTAGTTGTAGTAAAATTTCTATATTTGATTGTGTTTTAGTTTTTCACACCAACATTTTGAATCCTACTACATGATCCATCATCAGGATGAAAGAGAGCTGAAGGAGAAGAAATTCAGCTCTCTTTAATTCTGATGATGGATCATGTAGTATAATTCGAAAGTTGATGTAAAAAACTAAAACACAATCAAATCCAGAAATTTTACTACAACTACAGTTTCAAGAGTGAATTGCTGATTTCTACTCAAGATTTGGCTTGATATAGCTAGACACATGTTTCTATTCTGATGTATGTTCCATAAATTGGGTTGTATCATAACAAGAGTACCCTCCTTTTAATAGTCATTTTTATTTGCATGTACAATTTTTTCTATAAATTTCGTGCTCATTTGTATGTGCAGGTTTTAGTGTGTATTAGTAGATTTTATTACTCATCTGGATTTAAAAGATTTGTGCCGTCTTTGATGGATTTCGTACTCATTTGTATGTAGACTGAGATTTGTTTGGGTGGACAAGAATTTTTCCTTAAGTTGGATTTACATGAGAGTGCAAACTGATGTGAAACATAAAACATCATTATTAATTTTTCATCGTGATCTGTGACGCAGGAAATATAACTTCACTGGCACTTTTTCTCTCACCTATGTAAGTACTGCACTAAGATGTTAACTTTCACTATTGATCAAGGTAACGAGCTTATAAATAAATATAGTTATATTTGGAAATCGCAGGACAACATTCTGGGGTATATACAAGCTTAAGTCTACCAAAGAGTATTCAGGACTTCCATATGTGTGCACCTTGTTCAACTGTTGTTTTTGGCTACTTTACGGAGCCCCATTTGTTAAACCCCACAGCACTTTGCTGCTCACGATCAATGGTGCAGGCTTTGTTTTGGAAATATTTTATCTACTGTCCTTTCTGACATTTTCCCCCAAGCAGAAGAAGGTAACTCATTATGACAGCTATAGGTTTGTAATTGAAAGCCATTTGGTGGCTTCTAGATTATATAAGCCTTATAAACAGAGTCAATGCTTGACTAGATTCGATGCAAGAAGCTAATTATATAGTTGTAATTTTTCTGACACGGATTCCCTCAATATATCTTGCAGGTGAAAACAGTGTGGTTAGCCATTGCAATGACGGTTGCTTTTGTCATGGTGGTTGTAGTTACGATTTATGCGCTGCACACATACTGTGCGAGACAGTTAGTGGCTGGCAGTTTAGGTGTGATCCTTTCCATCGTTATGTATGCCTCCCCATTATCTGTTGTGGTGAGTTTTGAATCCTATGTTCTTAGATCTCTATGAGAACTGTACAAAAGAAAAAGAAAAAAACAAAAAAAATGATGTCCACCCAAAAACAATAAAAAATTCTAAAATATATTATCTACCGTAATATTAAAAATTTAAAAAAATCTTGTCTCTATCGAAAACCAAAAAACCCTAAAATAATTTAATTAGCAGATGTATTCGTCCTCCATGAATGTTGATGAGTTTGTGTTTTTCTTTGCAGGGAGATGTTATCAGAACCAAGAGTGTTAAGTACATGCCATTTTTAGTCTCCCTATTCAGCACCCTAAATGCCCTTGTCTGGTCTGCATACTCTGTAATGGCCAGGGATATCTTTATAGCTGTAAGCTTCTCTCTTTTCCTAGTGCCATGTTCAAGTATCGTTTTCAAGCAATTCTTGACAAGGACTATGCACTATTTTTGTGATTAAATTATTTCTTTCTTGCAGTTACCGAATGGCATTGGTTTTCTTTTAGGAATAACTCAGCTCGTTGTTTACTTCATTTACAGAAGCTCAGAGCCTATTTTACCTGTATCTACTAAAATTCATAAACTTCCTGAAACGAAAAAGATAGATGGTGCATTTGATCTGCCTATCCATATAGTGGAGGTGGACGCCTCAAATGTTGTCAAACTGGCCGGAGTGAAACTTGTTATTACTGATCAAGTTTGATTCACTCTCATTAATTAATTATTAACAATGTATATACAAGGTATAATCTCCTCAGACAATCAGGCTCTGTTCAATTGCATGAGAATCAGCACTAGCAGATGAAGAGGAGGGAGATGGCTATCAACTAATCAAACGAACTTCTCGGAGAGGGAAAACATAGAGAGAGTTTACCCCTTGGGGAGCTTGATTGTAAACTTTTAATATCTATATTTCAATAATGAACTATTTCCTTGACAGTCACGTTCCACGTTCTATGGTTGTATGAATATGCAATTCTGTGTATCTTGAGATAGAAGAGTTTACAGATAACACTAATCAAACTGTACTAATGGTACTAATGGTTGGTACTTTAGGTACACATTGTCTTATAACTACGCACTATTATAATAATATCACAGTACAACCTCATGTCTTTAGATAAAAAGAAAATAAACAATTGTAAAGCAGAGCAAGAAGACCACAAAGAAGTCGATGCTGGCTGACGCTCTAGCAAATGGGCGATGGGTGCATAAGTATCAAAGATATCTAAAGGAATAGGGACAGCATTCATAATAATAATAAAGTACAGAAGGCATATAACTTTAACAACGGAGATTGGATTGCATTCAATGTAAAATTGGAGGAATAATGGATTAGTTGGAAACAAAGTAAGCGGTATACAAAAGTACTAAAGTAATTTTTTCCTATCACTGAAAACAGACACCGGCAGCTCACTTCTATTCTTCCACATGAAAGTAGAGATTATCTTCATATGAACCAAAACAAAGGAGAAAATCAGTAGAAAATCCTTTCGATAAGCACAGGTGGTGTCATAAATAATTCAGCTATGCCAAAGTAAATATTAATTTACATTGAAAGGATGTTTCAGTTGAAACATTGAAAGGATGCTTCTGTTGAAATATGTCAGAGATTTGACGGTTTTGTAACATAGGATTTTCTTGAATTCCTACAAAGATTGTTGGTCAGATTTTTGAAGATGGAGCTATACTTCATGGAGGTGTTATATCAAACTGGCAAATATGCCAATAAAGCATAGTTGAATAAGATTCTAAAATAATATCATAGTGAATTGCTATCAAACATTGTTTTCTGTTATAATATTTTATTTTTATAATATATAATAGATCAGTATTATAGATGTTCATTTGATGATATTTTTAATTAATTAATTTGTAAAATCATTTTATATTCTTGAATACAATGATCATATCATTAGAATATATTTTTATATTTTCAAGTACGAAATGTCACATGTCACACTATAATATATTCATGATTATAATTAACTTATTTAAAACTTGAAAAAATCAATACCATAAAAAATTTAATAAAATCTGACTGTTTGTCATGTCATACAATACAAAATCAATCATAAAATTAAAAAATAATTAAATTTCCTTCATAATTAAAAAAATAAATCAAACTTGAATAGTTTATCTCAATTAATACACAATAAATTATTCAACAAATTTAGGATGGGTCCTAGTTCGATTGACTAAAGCATTCAGGTGGAGATAAGAGGTTACCAGATCCACTCTCCCCTCGTCTCCATGATATGAGAGTATCATGCCACCAATCACATGAAATTTTTTACCAGACATACTTTAGTTTATAAGAAGGATTAACCAATCCCTACATGAATTTGAACACCAAGCATCACCAATCACATGAGAAAAGTTTACCAGACATACTGCAATTTATAAGAAAGATTATCCAATTCTTAAATAAATTTGAACACATGAATGTATTATTATGAGTTTTCTAAAATATCAACATTGCAATTTTTTTCTTTGTTTGTTTGAAGATACTCTCAAGGGGTCCCCTTTAACTTAGAGCCAAGGACTGAGGGGTATCCATTCCGCAACATCACAAATTTGACCCCACCAAAAGATTTGTATTATTATTACCGACCACGGCTGTACCATTAGTTCGATCTTTCTCGATTTTCAATTATTTCTTACCATCTCAAGCAATCAGATGTTTTTTGAAATCATTCAGTCGTCTCGAATTTCAATTCGTTCATGGTTACAAGCTGATGGGACTGTTTTAATGGATGATAATATGACAAAAGAACAAGCTGTCACACAGCTACGTGCCTTGGGACATGCCAATATCTTTTGTGACAAGAAATGAGCCTTGTTCACAACGAGCTAGGTATTTCAAACGTAGAAATCATCGGCATCAGTTTAGAAACAAGATCTTAGTTCTCATCGTCTTCGTGCCGGTTTATGCTATTTTTTTTCTGCTAATAAAGCTGTTGCTTTCAGCAATTTTTTTGGGAATAGTGCGATCTATTCTGCTACTAAGCAATAACAAGTAAGATTCCAGTAAGACAAATGAACAACCATCACCTTTGATAGATAATTGATTATAATTCTTTTCTTTTTTTAAGGCAAGTATTTTGAAGAAGCTAAAAGGCATGATTATACCTTTTTTTTTCCTTTGAAATTTGTATATTTTGTATTTTTTTGTTTAGTCATTATATTAGTTGTAGGTTTTTATTGACAAATGTGTAATGTTAATTTTTAATTTGATAGTTATATTTTATAAATTGATCAAATTAAATTGTACTTTTATGTTCTAATCTTTCTATTTTTTAATGCCTTAAAATTATTTATTATCTTAGTTTTTTGTTCATCTTAGATATTATTGCTAGTGTAAAACTATACATTTTGATTATCCAACATCTCTTCCATTCTCAAGTTCATCAAGCACCCTCAAATGTGTTTGATATTAGTTGGATAAAACAAAAAACTTTCAAACCTTAACACATTGTTAAAACATCTCATAACATCATCATAAAGAAAATTATTCACAAATCTTTAAAGTAGTCAAAAACTAGTTAAGAAGCTTTTCAAATTAGTGGCACATCTACATTCAAAATCTTTCATTTCACCTTTTAATAATATTTTAATCACTCATTGCAAAAACATACACAATAGATTTGACCAAGGAACAAAGGGAAAGTCAAATTCTACACCCTAACATAAAAAAAATCATTAAACAAGTTCATACATATCACTTTGACACTCAATGTAAGTTTCAGAGAAAAAAGGAGAAAAATTAAGATGAAAGCTCTCTTTGACAATGGGTTTTGTTTGTATGCTAACATTCCAAATTGATTTAAACAAGGAAATATTATAAAATTCATGCAAATCCACACTAAATTGTGCCTAAACTTTGGCAAGTATTAATCACTACATAGCACATCATATATATATATAATTTTCTAGGATTGATCTAGGTGAAAGCTATGATGTAACAATATTAAAAATAAATAAAAATAATGGAAGATATTTAGATATTGATGAAAATATAGAAAAAATCGAGAGGGATCAGGTAAACTAGAGAAAAAAGTTTTAAAATAACACATGACAAAATCATAGTTATAGGACAAGATCACAATCAAGCATTTGTCTTTGGATAGTTAGAAATAAATATTCTCTTGGTAAAAGCACAAAGTTGTCTCACACTTTCAGCCAACTTATTAGCACATCTGAATTTAAGTATTTCTAACTATAAATCAATTTTGGTATCTAGTAAGATTCATTCTAGCTAAGTTATATGCTTCTAAACAACATTTTAAAAAATATATAAAAATACCCTTTTGTAGATAAAACTTATTAAAAAAATTTGAAAAAAATATGATGCACTAGATAAAAGAATCGATTTTAAGATGGTATAATTTTGTTTCCATTTTAAATAAATATTTAATACGAAAGTTGACGTCCAATGAAAATAGTTGTTTTTGCCACTAAATTATAGTTTTAATTTATTCAAAACTAGTTTAAAATAATTTTTTATATTTTTTTAAAAAATACAAACATAAAATATACTAAAAAATACATATTTTACTAGTTTACATCATTTCAAAATTCAAAATATATATGCCACTTTTTAGTGATTCAAGTTTCAAATTAACGTAAATAAAAATGATTAAATGTTTTTATATAAAACATATTTTTTTTAATATAGAAAATTTCCTTATTTCACCTAAGGAAATATTAAATATTAAAATAAAATTCAATATTTATTTTTTTAGTTTGAATTTGTCACTCATGTTTAGGTATTTGAATCATATTTATAAGAAAAAGAGAATCAAATCAATCATTTTAATTACCATTTATAAAAAATTAAATATATTGCAATCATAACAACTAGCAAGTACATAAAACTTTTTTTTATTAGACTAAGATGAATAAGGTTAACAAATTAAATCTACGCAACAATAATAGAAACATGAACCTCCTCAATTTATTTCTACTTTATCGTTTTTCTATATGATTTATTTTTATGTTATTTAGGATTGAATGTGGTTTACTTCTAAAGTCTAAAGAATTGAATCTAAAATTTAGAAGTTTAAATTTAAATTGTAACTTTATGACTTCAACCCTCCCTTCCTATTCATATTTATGAGCTAACTTAACATTTTCTTTGTTCCACATGTCGTTATGTATTGATATTTGAATAAATTTAATGAATCATTCATGATTTCAATTTTGTTGTGTTTAGATTCAAATTTTGTTTGAGATTTTTGCTTCCACAGGTTAGATCATACTCTATGATCCTTCATCAGATGATAGGAAGGTCAAGGAGATGTATAATGGTTAGTTGCAAACCCAATTTTCTAAAAAAAGATGAAAGGTTAGAGGATCTTGTTAGAGAGAGGGGGAGTAGAGAAAGAAAGAGATAACTAAAAATTCAATTACATAATGAGAAGGGATAAATAAGAATAGAAAGAAATTGATGAGTGAGCTGAATATTTTAAAAATAAATTTAATTGAGAATTCAAGAATTAAAGGTTAATATCTAAATTAAAACAAAAATAAGTAAATTAAAAAAACCTATTTAAAAAATTAGAAAGAATAAGCTTATATCAATTAGAGAAATAAGCTTGTGGCATTTATATATGTTAGGTCAACCAATGTTTCTATTTATAAGCTTATACCATTTATATCAATTATATTTACTTATGCCATATTTCTTAAGAATAAAAGTATACATAAGAAATACATACAATTCATATTTGAATATGTAACATCAAATAGCACAAACACACATTAAGACATGCATTTGTATATAACTATCATATATTTCTTAAGAAAGAAATTAGAAATAAAGTACAATTTCAATTAACCATGAATATGCATCATGATTTAGACATAGTGTATTTGAACTATAGTGATATATACATATATAACCATACATGATAATCTTTTAACTATGCATTGCTTAGTGGAATGTTCAATAGAATTGTCTTTTTCATCTTTCAAAATGTAGAAATTGGAATAGCCTAGACTATAATTTGTCTTCTATATCTAGATAGTAATGAGTGAATTGCATATACTAAATAATAACATGGTGTACTTAAAGTAAATTTTATTTTTGTTCTATCAAATTATAGGTAATATTTCATAGAAAGGATGGTATAAATTTTAAAGTGCTATAAGATAAAATATAAAATTATTCACTATAGTTCAAATACACTACTAATTATATAATAGAAATTAGATATAGTTTTTAAAAAATAATTATATAGAATTACTATACATTAATTCTAACACAATTAATTATAACCCCTCTCTCTCCCTCCTCCTCTTTCTCTCTCTAATATGGAACCATTTTAAATGTTAGAAAAAATCATATAATTTTTTATGGTTAGATATATATACAATTTCTATAGCAAATGTAGATTAAGAAAGAAATAATACCTTGTTACAATACATTAAATAAATGCTACCTTTTTGGTCCTTATACCCAAGAAAGCAGGAGCGACAGAGTTTGAAGCTTTCAGGCCTATAACCCTTTGTAATTCTTTCTACAAAATCATTTCAAAGGTCTTGACAACTAGGCTTCTCATTATTCTGCCTTCTTTGATCTCTCTTGAGCAGAATGGCTTTGTTCCTAGAAGGAAGATCCTCGATTCTATTGTAACTGTATATGAGAATATCCATTCCCTTGTGGAATCCAAAACTGGAGGCTTTCTCCTAAAGATGGACATTTCGAAAGCCTATGACTGAGTGGACTGGAAATTTTTAATCAAAATCATGAGGGCATTTGGCTTCAACAACAAAGTCCTTTAGATGGTGGATTAGCTTGTTTCTATGGCTTCTATCTCCATTATGGTGAATGGGTCCCTATCATGTTTTTTTAAGAATTCGAGAGGTCTAAGATAGGGTGATCCAATTTCCCTCATCTTATTTACCATTATGGTTGAATGTCTTGGGAGAAACTTGAAAAGATCGATTTATCAAGGGTCTCTAGTGGGACTAAGGCCCTCTTCTAGTAATTTAATATGCTCCCATCAACAGTTTGTTGATGATACAATGTTGATGGGGAGATCTACTGTGGCTAAAGCTAAGAATCTGAAGAAAAAAATTGGATGAGTATGAGAGGGCTTCAAGTCACATGGTCAATTGATGAGAAAGTTCTCTTTTCTTTTTTAATACTCTTGAACACAAACGAGCTAAGAGAATCCTTGGTTGCAGACTGGATTCTCTACCATCAATTTATCTTGGCTTGCCCTTATGCCTTAAGCCTCCTGATTCCTTTTGGAGCTCGTTGGTTGATAGGTTTAGCAAAAGGCTCACTGGATGGAAAGGAGCTCTTCTTAGTTAAGCAGGTAAAATCTAGCTCCTTAAAGCTTCTCTTTAGAATATTTTGATTTATGCCTTAAGTCTTTTTAAAATTCCTGCTAAATTTGTGGATGCTATTGAAAAAATTCAAAAAATATTTCTTTAGTTGGGTGTTGAAGAAAGAAAGAGAATGCCTCTTATAGGGTGGGATCTTGTCTATACGCCAAAAAAGTTGGGAGGCTTGGGTCTAAGAAAGATTAGAATGATGAATAAGACACTTCTTGCTAAGCAAATTTTGAGGTTTTTTTTGTCTAATGGGGAATGGAAAGACATTTTAAAAAGTAAATATATGGCTAATTGTGGTTCTCTTAAGGCTTTACTGGATTCTCCTTCTTTTCCCCATGGATTAGCCTGCTGGAATGATATGATAATAGGGAGAAAGATTGAGGACTTTGGTGTTGGATGGAGCATAAGAAGCGAAAATAAAGCTTGGTTCTAGGAGGATAGATAGTTACTGAAGGAGCCCCTAATTAATAATGAATGGTTTATCAGGTGGGCTGATATTTGCAAAAAAACTTTTGGTACCCAAGTTAAGGATTATTGGTGTGATGGGGGATGGGTGGATTTAAGCCAGCTTAGCCCAGAGCTTGTTCCAATTCATTCCTCATTGATGGCTATTAGGATAGGTTCGAGTCAACAAGATGACCTCTTAGTCTAGAATGTTAACCCTTCGGGAAACTATTCAGTGTCTTCGACTGTCTCTTTGTTGTCCCTCTCTCAAACCCCTTCTTCGTTCTAGGCTAGAGCTTGGATAAAACATCTAACCCCTAAAGTCAATTTTTTTTTATGGATCCTTCTTTAGATTAAAGTGTTGATGTTTGAAAATATTTGCAAGCATGGTTTCTAGATCCCTAATTAATGTTATCCTTGCAAGAATGAGGTAGAATCTGCAAATCACTTGTTTCTCCACTGTCCATTTATGACTACTATATGGGGTAAATTTCTAGCTCTTTTAAATCTCTCATGGGTGTTTCCATATACCATTGAAGACTTTTATGCTCAATGGAATGCCCCTTCTATGAATCCTTATATTCAAATATTATGGGCTTTCACTTTCCCTTATATAGTTTGGGGTGTGTGGAAGGAACAAAATAACAGATTCTTTAGGATAAGGAAACTTAAGAGAATAATGTGTTTAATTTTTTTTTCAAGCTAATTGTGGAGAATTTTAGTATCATCCCCCATCAAGAGAACAAGATGCAGGTTGTGGTTTTCTCCCCCTATGAGTTAAAGATAACTAAGGATTGGAATATTAAAAGTGATGTGACTAGGGATTCCAGACTAGCTAAAAAAAACTAGGAAGGAGTGTGTTGGATTTATCCATGCCAAGAGGTTGGATCAAAGCCAACTTTGATGGTCCGGCTAAGGGAAACCCATGGTTGGCTGGAAGTGGGGGTGTGATTAGGGACTCTAATGGAAATTTTGTGGTGGTGGTGGCCATTTCCCTTGGATCTCTATCAAACCACGTGGCTGAAGCCATTGGAGCCTTTTAGGTTATTGATCTTTCTCATAGTCTAAATTTTAAAAAAATATTGTTAGAAGGGGACTCTAAAAATATTATTGATTGCATCCTAGGCAAGTCCCCCCCTTCATGGTCCATTAAGAGTTGGATCTAAGATGCTAAGTCCCTCTTAGCTAAATTTGATAAAGTTAAAATTTGTCATGCCTTTAGGGAAGCTAATTACGTCGCCAATTTTTTTGCTAATGAGGAGGTTAATTAGAAGGGGTTGATTACATGGTAGAACCTTAATGGTTTGGGTGCTAATGTAAGGGCTTTAATCAACTATGATATCATGTATGGGAAAGATACAAAAAAATTCAATGATGAAGGAGAATAAGGTCAAGTACATCAACATCATTAGATTTGACGGGGCCACATTTATTATCTCTACTGGCTATAAGAAGTGGCATGTTTTGTGGGTGCTTGGAATTGGCTGTGGCATTTTGTCTCAGGAAATTTTCTTTGGTAGCAAAATCAGGGAGGTGAATGTGCTAATGGGGGAAGATAGGAAGAGGGTGGAGTCGACAAGCTATGAAATGCACAAGAGAAACCCGAAGGTGTGGAAGCAAGTCATGCATGGCAAGCTTCTCCCTTTCATTGAAAAGCTTCATTGTACTAATCCTAAGGCCACTGAGTATTTTGGGAAACACTGGAAGAATGGTGAAATAATTCTCTTTGAAAGGAAGGTCAAGGTAAACAAGAACCTCATTAGGGAGGTCACTGGCATGCCGACTAAGGGGATGAAATTATTTCATGACAATTTTTTTTTTGACGAGGCTGTTATTAGATTTCCCAAGAAAGATAAGGAGAAGATTGAGAGCTAATAAAAGTTTCCAACAGCTACTTTGAGGCAAATTCGATTAAGTCGTTATGGAGAAAGGTGCTCAAAATTATCATGGAATACATTACTTTGAATGACAGATTCACCAAATTTTACAGCTACCACTTTTCCCTTCTCAATCACTTTCATCACAAGGTAAGGGTTTCCTTCCCTCACTATCTGTATTGTTCCTTGAGTAATAGCTTAGAAGATTATAAGAAGAACCTTAGGAAGAACCCAATTATGCATACTAGCCTTATTCGGTTGATTTATGAACATTTTCAAAACATGTTAGACTTATCCAACCCTACTATGGCTTCGTCCTATGATGAGTATGATATTGAAAATAATGTGTTTAAGGATAAAGTCAACCCAGACCTTGAGCAGAATGAAGAAGACCCTCCCTCCCCTATCAAATTCGATAAGAAAACCCCTTAGAGTAAAACCTTGCCTAAGAAAGAAAGCCTTGTAAAAAACCCCAGTAGCTCTGTTTCGAAAGATAAATCCATTCAAAAGGATTCCCCTATTCATAAACTAGTCTCTTATTTTGAGGATACCCCAAAGGAAAAAATTGAAGTCCTATAAGTTAGTAAGGATTCCTATTTGTCCTACCCAGCTACAGATAGAGAAAATAGACCTCGATTCCCAAGAGACCTTAATCATGAAGACCATTACTTTAAGCAGGACCGTGAGTTTCCTAGTGATATCCTAGCCATTGCTAGAAATGGAGTTGTAGATTACTTCAAGATTATGAAGTGGGTCTTCCATGAAATTAAGGACCTTAGCCTTAAAAATAGGGCTCTCTCTAGTTAGCTGGAGGATTTGGATGTTAAAGCCACTTCCTTAATTATTGCAAAGAGTGTGAGGAATGAGGATAAAATGAGGACAGTGGTTGAGGATAACGAAGGTAAAGTCAAGTTCTTGGAGGCATAAATTGTTAAAATAAAAGATACCATGAGAACTATTATGGAGCACAACCAAAAAATGGTGAAACAAAATGCCATCATCATTAGTGCTATGGCAGAGAAACTAGAAAAAACCCAACATAGATCTTTGATTATGGACTTGGAAAGAAATAAAGACAAAAGATGTTGGCATTTTGAAGAGGATGAGAGCTTATCTGACAAGGAAGGCAGATTCTGTGTCCCAACAGATATAGGCTTTGAAAAAGTGTACCTAGGAGATGCACAACCTCGAAGTTGAGGTTGCTGATACTTTAAATTCCTTAGGTTAGCTATGGGTTGTCTCTGTTGCTGGTTTTTTGTTGGCCCTTACTGGGCTTGGGTTGGGGGTAGCGGTACTTTCGTGGTTCTTTTTGTTTAGTTGCCTTCTTTTTTTGGGTGCTTTAACATTTTATCTTTTTAATTGTCTGTAAACTTTGTGGTTTCATGTCCTTGTAAAACTCATTTTTTCCTTTATCAAAAACAACATCTTGTTAATTTATAAATGATACATAGATTTTAAAATACTACAAGAAAATATATCTAATAGTTAAATTATGAATATTTCTATTATATCTATTAACTAAACCAAATATGTTATACTAAACAAAAAGATGAGACTAACTTACTAACAATTATACATCTCATTAAGCTCTCTATCATCCTAATAATAGATTAGGGAGTGTGATCCAAAATGTTGATGAAAAAAATTACACACAATTAAATTACTGAAACAACAAAATTGAAAACATTATAAATTGGGAAAAAAATGATTGTTTGAAAATCCTACCCATCACAAACATTTAAATAATAAATCTGCTTTAGAATAATATGATTTTCTCAATGTTTTAAACTTCCTCTCTTACCTTTTAGGCTGCTTTAGATAATGGATCCATACCCTTTCCCATATTTCATCACTATAAAAAACAAACAAGAACGACAACCTGACAAAAGCTATGATAGGAAGCAGATAATACTTATTTTAATATACCTTCGTAATAGTAAAAATAATTGAATACTGTCCATGAAAATAATTGAAGTACTTTTTAGATTTATTGAGAACAATGTATTTCTGAATAGACATCTGACTGAAAATAAAGTACATCGGACCGTATCTGATTTTAGTTGTCGACTATAAAATAATCTGGCTTGTTCTAGCTTATTGTGTTCTGAGCACAGGAAATAGTACGCTATAATCCAAAACATGGCTGTGCTTCACCTGTTACACAAGATAGGCTTGGGTCTTCGAAGGTGCATTCGATTTGTGATTTGTAAATCTAATCTTATTTGAGAATTGGTATTTGATTATTTAAGGGAAATTCATTTCGTTAGAGATATCGTAAACCAATTTAGTTTTTTAATTAGATAACAACTCAGCGACTTATTTGGCTTGTGTTTAGATTCAAAATCTAAACTCTAGCTCAATCCTTACTTTTATGTTAATTTCTATCTAGTTTTCCAAATCTTTTGATGGAATTATTTATTATATTTATTTATTATATATTGTTTCCTTATATTTTATTATTATTTTTATATAGTTTATTTTTATGTTATTATAGATTGATCATGATTCAATTTTAAGGTTTAGAGAATTAATCTAAAATTCAAACATTTAAGTTTAAATTTTAATTTTAATCTTATATCTTCCATCTTTAGCAACATATGTTTTGTACCACAAATTGTTATGTCTTTGTATTTAAAGATATTTAATGAACCATTTATAATTGTTTGAATATCATACCAATCATCAAGGGCAAGAGAGCTAAAGGTAAATCCCTTGTTTCAGAGGACCCCACCCCTACTTCCAAGAAAAGTGTGTCTTTTTCTAAACCCCCTAAATTTCTATTTCAAACAATTTTGATGACTCATGGTACCCCACCCCATGTATTCCCCTAATAGCTCTCCTTCTTGAGAAGACTCTCCTACTATTTCTCCTATTAAGTCTACTAGGTCCACAAACCTTATCAGCCCCAAGAGAGCTAAAGGTAAATCCCTTGTTTAAGAGGACCCCACCCCTACTTCCAAGAAAAGTGTGTCTTTTTCCAACCCCCCTAAATTTCTATTTCAAACAATTTTGATGACTCATGGTACCCCACCCCATGTATTCCCCTAATGGCTCTCCTTCTTGAGAAGACTCTCATGTTGTTTCTCCTTTTAAGTCTACCAGGTCCATGAACCTTATCAGCCCCTTAAGTGAACCAAGAACAAGTGTGTGAAGACTCTCAGATGCAAGCTGCAATCTATGCTAGTTGTGCCCCTCTGAAATTAAAAGTGAAGGAATTCAGTGAAGCAATGAACATCTAAAATGACATATTGAAATGGCCATTTTTTTAATTAATTACTACAAAAGTAAGATCTAGAATCTAGAGATGAAGGTGCTCAACCAAAAGGACAACTAGTTGGCTGAAATTGAGGATGAGGGTTGTTGGAAACTACTGCATACAATCACAAAAAGCTTTGAGAAGTGGGCCAATTTGGACACAAAGATTGGGGAGCTCAAATTAGTGATTGGGACTTTAGAGAAGAGAGAAAAGTTGCAAGAAGAGGTGGTCCCATGTGAAGCAGCTAGGATAAAACCCTACATAGCTTACAAGAGATTGTGGACTAGAGTAAGGAAATGGTGAAAAATACTATGGTCATTATCCAACTATTCTAGTAAGAACTCAAAAACAACCAAGGTAAGAGGACCGAGGAGGAGCTTCAAAAGGTTGTTATTTCCAAGGAGGGTAAAAGAGTGGATAGTTGTACCACACCCCCTACCAATGATGGTGAAACCAAAAAGAAACCTTTTTAATTCAAAGAAAATTTAAAATTCTTGGAGAATGAATTCAAGGAAATCAATGGCCTCAATTTTTGGGCAACTAGTAGCTATGTTGGTTTCTTGCTAGTCTCTTTATGTTTTTGTGTTTTTGTTTTCTGCTACTCTGTCTTTTAGTTGCTTTCATTTCAGGGTGTCTCAATTCTCCTGAGCTCTTCTATGTGGCCTTCACAGTTGTTTTGTAATGGTTACAAGCCCTACCTAGCTTTAACTTAGTCAAAACATTTAGATTACACATTGAATTTTTAAAGGAAAAAAGAATAAAAAATATGCATTACCATCATATGGACATGGTTGGGTTCATTCCCACACATTAAATAAAAGATATCATCCTTTGATTCAAACTTGATAAACTTAGATCTAAACCACGATGAATTTTAAAACTACGCATCACCCTCCAAATAAACAACATTTTTTTTAGTTTGCGTCTCGTAAACTTTTTAACGTGATTGACAGCGCTGGCGCGACACACCCTCCGGTACCACAGGAGTGGGGGAGACTAGAGCTCGTGACCAACCTCCTACAACAGGAAAGATTTAGCCAATCGAGCTAGGGCCCCCACCCGTCCAAATAAACAACATTAACTTCAATGTTTCTTTATCATTATTTTAAAGCTTAAACCCATCTATCTCCTTCACTAATTTTCAAATACTCATTACATATTTACAGACCAGTTTTTTTCAATCTAAATTAATTATTTTTAATTATTTTCTTAAAATTGATTAACCAAAGGGATTTTGTTGCATGCCAATAATGCCATAAAAAAAGTAGCCTTTTTATAGTCAAATTTTTATTCAAAAATGTGGTTATTTGTATTAAGGAGCAACTAGGACCTAAATATTATAGTAAACCTTGCTTGTCAAGTCAAATTTTTAATAGTTTAAAGTTAGTTTTCAAATGTGTTAATATATTTTATTTTAAAAAGCCATATCATATATCAAATCTATATTTAACTATGATCTTATATATTTTTTGATACTTTATTCAAAAAATTCCTTTTATGTAATATAGTGTTCCCCAAATATTAATCACATTTTATAGTGATTTTTAAAAAATATGGCCGTACAACCATAAAAATTAGGCACTACTAGAAATCAACTATTTTTTCAATTTTTTTTTTAAAAATTCTTATGAATTAAATATTCTTAAGATGATATCTTACTAAACAAGCTGATAAATTTAAATATTGAAAAAAATCATTAATTATGTAAGAATAAATTAAAAACTAAAAACTAAATTAGGATTTATTTTAAAATATTTTGGTAAAAAATTGATAATTATTTTTAAGTTTTATTTCTCAATTATTGTTTTGGTTAAAAGATTTTTGTTTAGTGAACTTGAATGGTTTTGAATGATTTTGTGAAGGATCAAGACTTGTTGACAACAAGGCCTCCCAAACCATAAGGGACTAGGTTGGGATAACTCCCTAAGAAAATTTGATAGAATTAATAATCCTTAGTCCTTGCCACTTAACATAATTATGCCCAAATTACCTTAGGTTACAAAAAATGATTATATAGCCCTCAACCAAACCTTCTTTTAAGGAATAATATCTATTAAGCTTTTTTTCTTTTAACTATAGAGATGAAAGTGTCAAATTTGTACTTGTTTCTTTTGTTTAAAATTATTATAATTTTTTAATATGTTAGGTATAATTTCTTTATATATTTTCCTTCTTTAGAACTATTAGATTCATGAAGATCTAAGAGATAGATGAAAAGCTATCGGGGATGACCACCAAAGCTAGGAGCACCAACTGCAAATAACACCTTCACAAATATGAGAGAAGCTCAGAGCTCATTCACCAAAAGAATGGAAAATGCATTGAGATCTGATAAATTAGAAATGTACAATATGCCTTATAAAGGCAAGAAAAATAGGTAATGGGTGTAAAAACTACCCACAAAGGAAAAAATGACTCGACTAATTAAATCCACTATTAAACTATAATGCAAGCCTAAGTAAACTTAAGCATAAATATGCTATTTACTCTAACATCCCCCCTTAAGTGCAACTTAGGGAGAATGAAGATGCAAAATGAAGTATGGGTCTTGGCTACACAACCATTTTAGGTACCCATTTACAATGCAATCTCTCACAATCGAAGAAAAGTAGAAAAACCTGGTGGGAAAAACCCCCTCTCCAAAAGAGAGAAAAGAAAAACAAAAATGATGCATGGATGGCGGACTCAATCACACCCCCCAAGTACTACATACATCATATATATACAATCAACGACCCCCCATAAGAGGGAAAATAAGAGATATCATATCACCCCATAATGAAGAAGCTCCAATGCTGATGAAGTATGCCAAAAAACAAAAGATGATTCAATGCCTGCAAGCAACAACTCTTCCCTTAGGAAGAAGAAAGTCCACCAAGTGATGAAAAATCCACTCCATATCCAACTAAAAAAAGAGGAATGAAATATCCAAACAAAATAATCCATCACATAATCATGATCAAAATCAACAAAGAAATGTGATGAATCAAATGAAGGTGAAGGCTCAACAATGTCAACCTCCAAAGAAAATCCAGATGAATCAACTGTCATGCTGAAATTGTCATCAAAGACAAGAGAAATCCCCTCAAGTGTATCTCCCAAATTTGCAAGATGAGACTCCACAAACAAATCTATGATGCTTGCCAAATACTCATCCAATAAAACAAGATTTGAGGAATAAGAGAAATCCTACTATGCTGGAGAGCGAACCTTTGAAGCAATAGAAAATGTATCAACATGAGTCTGAAGTGCTTCAAAATTTAGATGACCAATCTCTCCTGAATTTTTGTCAACACTCACAAGAGGAGTGTGAGGAACATAGTTATCATCATCAACAAAGTGAGAGAAGATATATAGATGAGACTCATGATCTGCATTACCAACAACAATGATTTTCCTAGTATCAGCCTCTTTGATAAACAAAAAATTGGTAGTAAACTTCATAGTCTTGGGCACCCCTCCATGTGTTATCTGATAGATGGACAAAAAATTTGTATGTAACTTTGGAATGCACAGTACATCCCTGAACCACCCATCACCTATCTCAACATTTCCTACCCCCACAACATCCAAAAGCTTAGTGTCTCCCAACAAAATCTTGGAAGTGTCAGAAGGATTAAGACCCATGAAAGGATAGGGTGAAAAAATCATGTGGTGAGATGCACCTATGTCTAGAAACTATCTATCACAATGAGAATTAGTTGTAGAAGTCACCAACGCATGTCCTTTTCCCATGTAGTGTTTATCTCCTTTTCCACTTGCAACCCCTGTATTCCCAAACTATGTAGGGTTGGATGATGATGGAGATGAAGATGTAGAGGCTGTAGAAGGAGTTATAGAAGAGGGAAATGGAATGTTGTTTTTCTGAAGAACATGTGATAGTTCATCAATCTTCTTCATGTAACAATGATGCTCATCATCCCCTTTTTTCTTGCAATATGCACAACTGATTTTCTCCTTCTTGGGCTTGTCATCTTTTGAAGAGGAGGAAGTCTTAGTTGATGATGTTTTAGGTTTAGGCTTCTTCCCTTTACTCTTAGATTCTTGGGAAACTAGTGCATGATTTGTGGGAAACCCCTCCAATTGGACATGTTTTTTTTGTTCTCTTGTTAATGGTTGATCCCACAATAGTGGTTTACAATTTTTGGCCAAACTGGATACTTCAATTATTATTTTTAACTAAATATTCACATTCGGGTTAAACCGTGAGGAATTTGAAGATGATGCAAACTAGAGTATCATCATATTTTATCCGTAGATTCTAAAAATATTTTTTTCAAAATTTTTGGAATCAGATTGCGCTTCTTTTTCTATCTCCCATGAAAATTGGTTTTTTTTAGAAAACAACATTTTAAAAAAGTGACGCACACCGTATAACACATAACTTTTTTTCAATAAAGGATAAAATTCTAATTCTTTCAAATTTAGATTTGTAACTCTATATCTAGTGCTTCCACTTGGTTAGATAGCTTTTTATTGAATATTTTTTCTTTAATCAAGTTTCAAGTCAAACCAATTACAATTCAGACATAGCACCGTAATAACATGTAACTTTTTTTCTATATATCAATTTTTTTTGTGTTGGATCAAGGACTTCAATATCTGGTGCACTCATATTATTCAAATTTTTGTGATAATTTGCTATTTTTCCACTTGTGTAGAACAAAGACCTTCATTTTCGATGAAAAACCTATGTTTAATAAAACTAAAAAAAAATACATAATAAAATTAAAACATATTAAAATTATATTCGTTGGATAGCTCGTTCTGAGGACTACTTGATTCTAGTTGGGTTTTTCAAAACTCCTCCATTTTCATCCTTAATCTGAGCTCCAAAGCATAAAAAATTAGGTTTTTTGTGAACAATTTCAAAAATCAAGGAAAAGGGGGCTTCGCTAGAACCAGGGGGGTTCTAGCGAACCCCCAGTGGTTCGAGCAAACCAGGGTTCATTCAAATCCCCTTCAATATTCATTTTTCTTTTGTTTTTTGGGCGGGAAATGTGGGCCCAGAATTAACGGGTTCACTCAAACACTAGTTCGGTCAAACACCTTTTTGGTTCGGTCAAACTTGTAGGTTCATTCGAACCCCTAAAACCAATTTTTTTTGCCATGGGGTCATTTTTTCTCAGTTTTCCTTCCTCCATCAAATTGTAAACCACTATTGTGGCTTCACCCTAACCAGTCACATAAGGATTCAAAATAAGGCATTTGAAATGTACTACCCAAAGCATCCATTGTGGAAAAAAAGGTAGAAGAAAACACAACAAATAGGCCTCTCAACTTGGACAAAATCAAGAAAATAGACTCCTTATTAGTTTTTTCTCTTCCCACATCCCGCTAGTTGTGACCGTACTGATTTGAAGTTCACTAGAAAGTCATCAATAGTAGGAAATGCTTTAGGGGTAAGAAAGGCTAATTCAACCTCCAGTTGGAATGCACGGATCTCACTAACCTAACCAAACAAGTTTTCTAACTTATTCCATATTTTGTTGTGTGTACTGATCTCATCAACATGAAAAAGGAGACTGTTAGAAACATTTAATTTCATCAAACTCATAGCTTGATCACACTTATTTTGATGGGAAAATATTTCATATTCCTTGGTGAGAGAGGGTTGGGTAGCACTCAGCGTGGACCATGGACCTTGAGACTAAAGCAATCTACACATTTACATTTTTCAGATGTGGTAATTATGGGTAGTTAACAATTCAATGGTTCCAAGAGTATCCATGACAAAGATTGCACTAAAAGGAAAAATTAAACCAAACTAAAAAAATTCGTTAAAAAATACTGTACTATTTAAAAACATGAAGAAAAAAATAACATACATGACTACTAATTTTCAACTCCAAAACATCTATTTCATTAATTCTAACTCCATCACCTAAAGTCTCCAATTTTAAATGAAATTTTATTAAAATTGTTTAAAAAATAAATAGATTGCTCCTTCCACACCATAAGACAAATTACACTATTACAAGAGACAATTAGACTAGTCCTTTCCACAACATAATACGAAGTATTGGATCTTATGCCTACCTTGTATTTTTATCTCCTAGATGGCCCACAATCTTTTTTCCTTAAACGACATTATAAAGAGGCCAATCCACATTATAACACTACAAATAAAATAATATATAGAAAGATAAACAATAATTACTTCCATCATGAAAGAAATGTTCATAGTATAAAGGACGGTTGGAATAAAAAGTTGCACGCGAAACGAGTGAAAGCTAAGATGAAACTAGTAAATAAAAAGAATAAATAATAATTCACTTATCAACAAAAGCTTTATTTGATAGTGATTGAAATGTATTTGGTTTGTATATTGGTAAGTAGTCATTGCTGCTCTAAGTATGTCAAATAGTTTGCTAGAAGTCTTTTTTCAATGTATATTTGAGTGGTCTGATAGTAATTTAAAAAAAAAAATTAATATATTTGATAAGAATTTGGTTATATTTTATTGAAAGAGAAGTTATAAGCATAAATTTTGGGAGATATTGAGTTGATTTAAAAGATTATTTTAAAAATTTAAAATTTAAAAAATATTTTTTAAATATTTTTTAATGATTTATTATGCTAAGAGGTTGGAAGTTTTCTTTTAAATTTAGGTTAGATGATTGAATTATTTATTAATCTATAATTGATGTAGATATTTCCTACATAATTTAAGGGTACAAATCATACTCAAGTATAATATTGTAATACTTCAATTTGTATATCTATATCATTTTCTATTTATTTTTATCTTTCTTTAGGAGGAATGTATTTAATGCAATTATATACACAAGTGGCACATTTTTGTACTATATTTTGGCTCATACCTCAATCCCTATCCATCACGATTTTCTCCTATTAATAATCATTCCTACACATTTGTCATTTATCCCTCATTTATGAAACTCCATTAACACTTAGGTCAGTCCATTCACTTTATGCCTCAAGATTATTGTTTTTCTACTTAGGTTTATTTTTTCCTACTAGACATCAATCCCATAGTACATGAGAATGAACCATAAATTTAAAATTTAAATTCCAACATTCTAAACTCTTTTAAGTACTAATTGTAAGATGATTTGATATATGTTTGTGCAATGTCCTTTTATGTCTTGTAATATAGAATACGTTAAAACATACTTCATAAATAACACACTATGTATATGGAAGTGTATTGTTCCTTTCAACTAACACACATTTTAGTGTAAACCTATTAAATATTAAAACTAATATTATAAAATAAAACATGAGACGTGCTATGTATATGGAAGTGTATTGTTCCATTCAACTAACACACATTTTAGTGTAAACCTATTAAATATTAAAACTAATATTATAAAATAAAGCATGATTGTGTCCATTAAAGCTCTATAACTATTCAGTGTTCTTTATTTTTTTCATTCTATACTTTGAAAGTGCACCTTCATACAATCCATCCGCTATTTATAAATTATGTACTATTATCTTTGTTTAATTTAATAAAAAATTAATAAGCAATCAATTACAATATATAAATTAAAAAAATTCAGACATTGGAAACATGCGCTAGAAAATAATCCATATCAATAATTGCAATGAACATTGACCCATTTGATTGTAGTTAGCATTGCACAGCTTGCAAATTTGCTTCACATTGGAATTAATAGGTGACTTCTGAAGATAGAATACAATAAATACAATATACATAGCTAAGCACAATCACCTTTTGAACCAAATTTACAAAATCTAAGCTTTGGGAGCAAAACAAAAGTTACCAACCTTTTTTTTTCCTTTGAAAGAAACATAGCTATGATTGAATGGCGCCCTTGAACAATAGTGTAGAGTGAGACAGGCAAACAAAATAAAAGAAACAACACGCAATTAGGAACAAAAATAAAAAGGCGATTAAGCCAAAATGGGGGAAAACTCAAAAGGAGAAAGTTGGTCATGCTGGCCAACTTTGGTTTTTTTGGGACAATGTAGGCTTCTTGGCAAAGAAGTGTCAGAACAAACTCAAAACTCCTATGCCAGGAAAAGAATGAAAAACATGCACAGCGGAAGTGTTTCAATAGAAGGAGACAGACAAAAATGGAGACAGAAATATTTGCAGCATTCTATTTCACTGAGAAAAAGATTACAGTAATAAAAACTGTTTACATATAAACTATTTAGAGCAAAAGCTCTGTACGACGATACTACTGAAACTGTGCGTTTTCCAGTGCACTGGCGCTTCTGCGCTGCTGCTCTGTGTGGGATCACTTCTGGCGCACGGGCGCAAGGCTCACTGACTCTCTTCTGCTGCGGCAGATGCTCCTGAACTTCTCTGTTCAGTTGCTCCTGAACATTCCTTCTGTTCTGTGTTCTGCTAAACTTTTTCTTTCTGTTCTGTCTCACAAAACTACTGTCTGTCTCTTGCACAGAATAATCAATCATTCAATTCTTACTTTTGGCTTTTCAGCCAATACACAAAAAACTGGCGCTCAAAATTTGAACTTACCTACCAATAATAAATTGCTGCCAGAAAGTACTTACTGGACAGCAAGAAAGTCAAGCACGGCAGGGGGGAAAGAAATCCAAATTGATTTCTATTGATAGTGCAATTAATGCACCTGCCATTGGCTGCTCAAGATTATAATTTCCAACACTCCCCCTTAATCTTGAGTCTTTTTGCTCTTCATCATTATTTTGAAACTTCCGGCGCAACGCCACAAAAGTTCCGGAGCACCGGCGAAATGTTTCCGGCGTAAACCTGTTCTTCAACACTATGCGAAACTTCTGGCACATCGCCACAAAAGTTCCGGAGCACTGGCGCAAAGTTTCCGGCGCAAACCTGTTTTCCTTTGATCTGCATTCTGGAACTGTCTGCTGAAGTTCCGGCGCACCTGCGCTTCTTTGTGTTTTCCAGAACTGAAGTTCTGGCGCATTCCTGCACACCTAGCCTATATCTTAGGCACTGAAAAGGTTCTTTTGACAAAGCCTTTGTAAAAATATCTGAGAGCTGCTGCTCTGACCTGCAAAATTTCATTTTAATTTCATTATTCTCAACCAATTCTCGGATAAAATGATACCTGATTTCAATATGTTTGCTTCTTCCATGAAACACAGGATTTTTGGTCAAGGCAATTGATGAAACATTGTCACAGAAAATTACTATTTCATCCTCTTGTTCTTCTCTCAAATCTGCTAAGATCCTTCTTAGCCATACAGTTTGGCATGCTGCTGCATTCGCTGCTATGTATTCTGCTTCTGCTGTGGATAAAGCAACAATCGGTTGTTTCTTGGAAGCCCATGAAACTGCTCCTGAACCCAAGTGAAAAACATATCCGGATGTGCTCTTTCTATCATCCACATTTCCTGCCCAATCACTGTCAGTGTACCCAACCAGCTGAAACTCATTAGAAGCGGTATACATTATGCCATAGTTTTTTGTGCTATTGACATACCTGAGAATCCTTTTACCTGCTTGCCAGTGTGTGTCCTTAGGTTGCTCCATGAACCTAGAAATCAGGCTTACCGCATACATTAAATCTAGTCTTGTAGCTGTCAAGTACATGAGGCTTCCAACCATGCTGTTATAAAGAGTTGGGTTAACATTCTTGCTGCTGTCCTCTTTACTCAACTTCAGACCTGTAGCTATTGGGGTTGGAGCTGCTTTGCTGTGCAACATCCTAAATCTTTCCAAGATTTGTTTGGCATAACTTGATTGTGAAATAAAGATGCCATTATCCAATTGTTGGACCTCTATGCCTAGAAAATATCTTAAGAGTCCTAAATCTGTCATTTCAAACTCTCTTTTCATGGCATTTTTAAAATCAGCAATGAGGAAATCATCATCCCTAGTAAATATTAAATCATCTACATACAAGACAACAATTAAAACCTTACCATTTGCTGCCTTGATGTAAAGAGTGGGCTCACCATCGCTTTTGCTAAAGCCATTGCTCATCAAATATGAGTCAATCCTGCTGTACCATGCCCGTGGAGCTTGTTTCAGCCCATAAAGAGCTTTCTTCAACCTATATACCTTGTGTTCTTTACCTGGAACTTCATGTCCAAAGGGCTGCTCCACATATACCTCTTCTTTTAGGACTCCATTGAGAAAGGCGGACTTCACATCCATTTGATAAACCTTCCACATGTGCTGGGCTGCAATTGCAATGACTGCCCGCACGGTCTCCATCCTTGCAACAGGAGAAAAAGTCTCATCATAATCTCTCCCAAACTGCTGTTTGTACCCCTTGACAACTAATCTTGCCTTATGCCTTTCTATTCTTCCTTCGGCATTACATTTGGTCTTGTAGACCCATTTGACACCAATAACTGATTTCCCTTTGGGTAAATCAGTGAGCTCCCATGTCTTGTTCCTTTCTATTGCATCTATCTCCTCATCCATGGCTTCACACCATTTCTGTTCTTTTACAGCCTCCTCAAAATAAATAGGATCACTATGAGAAAATAATGCAAAATTTACACTCTCATTAAAAACTTCATCATACCTTTCACCTTGGTAGATCTCCCTTAGACTCTTAGTCTTTCTTGGCACTAGGGAGGCGAGAGTGGGGTCTGAATTTCAGGAGCTACTTGGCTGCTGGCCTGATGAAGAAGTCTGCTGCTGTAGGTTTCCAGAGAAACTTTCCTGTTGAAAGTTTCCGGCGCATCTTCCCTGTTGGAAGTTTCTGGAGCATCTTTCCTGTTGAAAGTTTTCGGAGCATCTTCCCTGTTGGAATTTTCCAGAGCATCTTCTCTGCTGAGAATTTTCGGAGCTACTGCTGCTATTTTCTGAACTGTGAGCTTCCTGTAGGTTTCCGACGCATCTGCGCTCAGCAGCTTCTTCATCCTTAAGGGGTATGGAGACAGAAATATCAGTATTGCTGTCAACTTTTCCATCCCACGACTCACTTTCTAGGAACTCCACGTCCCTACTGATGATTATCTTCTTGGTGACCGGATTATATAACCGATAGACTTTGGACTCTGTACAGTAGCCTGTGAAAATACACTTTTCACCCTTGTCATCCAATTTCTGCCTATTTTCTTTAGGCACGTGTGCATAGGCTACACACCCAAACACTTTCAAATGCTCAACTGACCATTTTTATTTTGTCCATGCCTCTTGAGGGATTTTATCATGGACTGCCTTTGTTGGACTCCTATTTATCAGATAAACAGCTGTTGCTACAGCCTCTCCCCAATATTCAATAGGGAGGCCCTTTGCTTTCATCATGCTCCTTGCCATCTCCACAATGGTTCTATTTTTTCTTTCAGCCACTCCATTTTGCTGCAGAGTATAACTGGCTGTGAGCTCCTTCTTGATGCCATTTTTCCTGCAAAAATTTATAAATTGATTAGAGGTATACTCTTCTCCACGATCTGACCTTAGGACCTTAATAAAGTGTCCACTCTCCTTTTCAGCCTGGGCCTTAAATAACAAAAACTTATCAAATGCTTCAGACTTATGCTGCAAAAAATAGACCCATGTCCTATGGCTGTAATCATCTATAAAGGTCATAAAAAATCTTCTTTTGCCAAAAGACAGATTTTGCATAGGGCCTACCAAGTCAGTATGCACCAACTCCAATGGTGCTCTAGCCTTTGTAGAGTTGCCTGAATTAAAAGGCTGCCTATGTTGCTTGCCCAAAATGCAAGCTTCACATCTAATATTAGGCTCTATAATTTTTGGCAAAACATCTATCATATTTTTCTTGGACAAAAGACTCAAACCAGAGTAACCTAAGTGTCCATACCTGAGGTGCCATAGCTTGGAGATATCTTGAATGACTGCTTTGAAGGCTGATTGCTGTAGGCCTTTTGACTATGCTGAGATTTGCATCTTGAGAGGAAACATTTGGTTTTGTGTCATTTGAACCGCTACCATAACTCTTTTCCTTCCATCTTTATCATAGATGATGCATTCCCCTTTCTCCATCAGCACTCTATACCCATTTTGGACCATCTGTCCAATGCTCAAGAGGTTATGTTTCAAACCTGGGGCATAGAAGACATCATATATTTGTCTTTCATCACCATGCTTGGTTTGTAGGCATACCATGCCTTTGCCCATAACTGGAACCATCTCATTGTTGCCCATTTTTATTTCAGACTTCACGCTGCTATCAATGGAGGCAAACAAGTCTTTGTTACCACTCATGTGGTTGCTGCAGCCGCTGTTCAAGTACCAAACTTCAGCGCTGCTCTGTTCTGCAAGGTTACAAGCAATGAAGACTTGTGACTGTCTTTCATTTCTAGCCACATTTGAGTCAGCAACATGCGCATTCTGACTCCCTTGGTCACGTTTTTTCCTGCAATCACTTGCATAGTGACCATACCTTTGACAGTTGTAGCACTGCACATTTCTTTTATCTTTTTTCTGATAAGAACTGTTGTTCTTTTTTCCTCCTTGAGAGCTGGTTGCCCCCTCATGACTGCTTGCTCGGGCTGAGCTTTCATCACCATCATTTCCACGTCTAGAGTTTCCTCTACCACGTCTGGAACCTTTTCTACCTCTCCCCCTTCCTCTTGCATTCGACTAGGCATTGAAAGCTTGCTCTCGGGAGGAGGTTGCAGACCTATTTAGGCGCTGCTCATGGGATTGCAAAGATCCCATTAGCTCATCAACTGACAAAGTTGTGAGATCTTTTGCCTCTTCAATGGCAATCACCACCGGATCAAACTTTGTGGGAAGGCTTCTCAATATCTTCTCCACAATCTTCTGTTTTTCCAAGGTTTCACCACTTATCCTCAGCTGGTTAATCAAAGTGGCTGCCCTTGTGTGAAAATCTATAATGGACTCACTGTCCTTCATCTGCATAGTCTCAAACTCTCTCCGTTGCAGCTGGAGTTTGACTGATCTGAATTTCTCAGGTCCTTTGCAGGTGGTTTGAAGTGTTTTCCATGCTTCTTTTGCATAACTAGCTTCTGCTATTCGGAGAAAAATAGCCTCTGTCAAGGTTGCCTCAATCAGACTGAGGGATTTTGCATCATTCTTCCGTGTCTCCTTCAGCTGGTTCTTTTGAGCATTGCTCAAAGCTGTAAATGCAGTCGAGTCAACAACATCTATGAACCCATTTACAACAAGTTCCCATAAATCATTTGCAATAAAAATTATTTTCATTTTCTTTGCCCAAACATCATAATTCCTACCATCAAAAATAGGCGGCTGCTGCCAACTCCTATTGTCTCCACCAGCCATTTTGCTAAAAATGGGGAAAAACTAAAACTACCCAGATAAAATCTAAGGCTTTTACAAATACCCAGAAACCAAGATTCTATTTTTGCACGCCTAGGACAAATCTAAGGCTTTAAAACTGACTGCCCAGTAAACCTATGGGATCTGATACCATGTCAGAACAAACTCAAAACTCCTATGCCAGGCAAAGAATGAAAAACATGCACAGCGGAAGTGTTTCAATAGAAGGAGACAGACAAAAATGGAGACATAAATATTTGCAGCATTCTATTTCACTGAAAAAAAGATTACAGTAATAAAAACTGTTTACATATAAACTATTCAGAGCAAAAGCTCTGTACAACTATACTACTGAAACTGTGCATTTTCTAGCACACTAGCGCTTCTGCGCTGCTGCTCTGTGTGGGATCACTTCTGGCGCACGGGCGCAAGGCTCACTGACTCTCTTCTGCTGCGGTAGATGCTCCTGAACTTCTTTGTTCAGTTGCTCCTAAACATTCCTTCTGTTCTGTGTTCTGCTGAACTTTTTCTTTCGGTTTTGTCTCACAAAACTACTGTCTGTCTCTTGCACAAAATAATCAATCATTCAATTCTTACTTTTGGCTTTTCAGCCAATACACAAAAAACTGGCGCTCAAAATTTGAACTTACCTACCAATAATAAATTGCTGCCAGAAAGTACTTACTGGACAGCAAGAAAGTCAAGCACAATAGGGGGGAAAGAAATCCAAATTGATTTCTACTGACAGTGCAATTAACGCACCTGCCATTGGCTGCTCAAGATTATAATTTCCAACAAGAAGAAGAGCGATATTGGCTACAAATTTACAGCTTAGACCTGCAAAACTGACCATGGTGGAAATTTGGGCAAGTGTTTGCGTGATTAATGCTGGTAAAGGCAGAGACATAAAAACACAAAAGCAGAGCAGAAAATAACTGCTACAAAAAATACCAAATGCACACAAAAAACAATAGAAAAAGCATAACTACTTTCTAATGTATTTCAGTTACAGTAGCAACTGGTTATTCAGCAAAACCAAACTTAGAGTTTATCTCAGCGAACACCAGCAATATACAAAACAGTAAATGAAGTTTCTAATTTTCTTCATGGTAAGCAGAGAAACTGGGAGAAAGTATTGTTTATTCTAACAAATATTAAAAGTAGTTTAACTGCGATTTGTTCATTTGTCTGCATAAATATGCAAATTAGGGTGGTAGATCCTGTTTATGTAAGGAACACTGTTAGTGACAAGGAATCTACGTGTCTTTGAGTGAATGATCTGATGGGGAAGTAAATATGGTACTTGTAATAAAACTTGTATATATGACATAGATAAAGGTAGATATTTTGTATTGCTCTTTCAATCGTTCAAGACTGATCTGTATCCCACACTTTGTATCTACTGTAGAATATGGCCCTTTTCACCTACAAGTGGTGTAGTGTTTTTGTACGGTCCTTCCTGGGAATCTGTACGTTTTGGCAACGAATCGTTAAAATAATGTGAATTACTACTCTTGGTGTAGTGCATTTTGCTATTTACAACTACAGAAAAGGACTCACAGAGATGATAACCTCACCAGAAGTTAGGGAAAAAAGCATGCCCATATCCCAAGTTGACTATAAGGATTGTATTGAGCTGGTTTCCAATATCTCTGATCTGTAAAGTAAAACGCAAATTGTTCACTAGTGCTGTGCCGGTCAAGAAGTTAACATACTAGTAAATCATTCCTACATTGCACTGTATATGATGATATCAAGTTGGAATGTGCAGGTTGAAGGCCTATAAAAGCACCTTAAACTCTTTATTATCTTCACAGCTTCATCTCCTTATTGTGCAGATTCCAGTTTGCATTAAATATTTTTTGTTTGAGTACTGCAAAGACAGTTTCTTGTTTTGTTCAATGGCCTTTCCTATGCGACTCGTGGCGGGAATCGTTGGTATGCCATCTAGACCATACTGCTTTACGAAATACAAATATAATCTGGATCGTCTAGATTTCTGATCATTTTCCTGTGCTGATTCGAATTCAAGATATAGGGCTATTTAAGGCAACAATAGAATTTTTAACTTTTTTTGGCTGGTCTTAGAATAAGTATGTTGCGGATAGATATATTGAATATATAGGACATATATTCTTTGTACTCTATGTTTGCATAACTACAGTTTCATTTTCAACGGAGAGTGACTTGCTGATTTCTACTCAAGATTTGGCTTGATATAGCTAGACACATGTTTCTATTCTGATGTATATTCCATAAATTGAGCTGTATCATAACAAGCGTACCCTCCTTTTAATCCCAATTTTGATTTGCATGTACAATTTTTTTTATAAATTTCGTACTCATTTGTATTTGCAGGTTTTACTGTGTATTAGTGGGTTTTATTACTCATTTGGATTTAAAATATTTGTGCCGTCTTTTTGGATTTGGTACTCATTTGTAAGTAGATTGATATTTGTTTGGGTGGCCAAGGAATTTGCCTTAAGTTGGATTTACATGAGAGTGCAAACTAATGTGAAACATTAAACATCATGATTAATTTTTCATGGTGGTCTGTGGTGCAGGAAATATAACTTCACTGGCACTTTTCCTCTCACCTATGTAAGTACTGCACTAACATGTGAACTTTCACTATTGATCAAGGTAACGAGCTTATATATAAATATAATTGCATTTGGAAATCGCAGGACAACATTCTGGGGGATATACAAGAATAAGTCTACCCAAGAGTATTCAGGACTTCTATATGTGTGTACCTTGTTCAACTGTTGTCTTTGGCTACCTTACAGAGCCCCATTTGTTAAACCCAACAGCACTTTGCTACTCACGATCAATGGTGCAGGCTTTGTTTTGGAGATATTTTATCTGCTCTCCTTTTTGACATTTGCCCCCAAGCAGAAGAAGGTAACTTATTATGCCAGCTATACGTTTGTAATTGAAAGCCATTTGGTAGCTACTAGATTATATAAGCCTTATAAACAGTGTCAATGCTTGACTAGATTCGGTGCAAGAAGCTAAATATATAATTGTAATTTTACTGACACGGAATCCTTCAATATATCTTGCAGGCGAAAACAATGCGGTTAGCCATTGCAATGACGGTTGCTTTTGTCACGGTGGTTGTAGTTACGATTTTTGCGCTGCAAACATACAGTGCGAGACAGTTAGTGGCTGGCACTTTATGTGTGATCCTTAACATCGTTATGTATGCCTGCCCATTATCTGTTGTGGTGAGTTCTGAATCCTATGTTCTTAGAGCTCTATGAGAACTATACAAAAGAAAACAAATAATCTCTACCCAAAAACAATAAAAAAATCTAAAATATAATCTCTACGGGAATATTATAAATTAAAAAAAATCTTGTCTCTATCAAAGAGAAAAAAAGTCTAAAATAATTTAATTAGCAGATGTATTCATCCTTCATGAATTTTTTTGAGTTTGTGTTTTCCTTTGCAGGGAGATGTTATCAGAACCAAAAGTGTTAAGTACATGCCATTTTTAGTCTCCCTATTCAGCACCCTAAATGCCCTTGTCTAGTCTGCATACTCTGTAATGGCAAGGGATATCTTTATAGCTGTAAGCTTCTCTCTTTTCCTAGTGCCATGTTCAAGTATAGTTTTCAAGTAATTCTTGACAAGGACTATGCACATTTTTTTGTGATTAAATTATTTCTTTCTTGCAGGTACCCAATGGCATTGGTTTCCTTTTAGGAATAACTCAGCTCGTTGTTTACTTCATTTACAGAAGCTCAGAACCTGTTTTACCTGTATCTACTAAAATTCATAAACTTCCTGAAACGAAAAAGATAGATGATGCACTTGATCTACCTATCCATATAGTGGAGGTGGACGCCTCAAATGTTGTCAAAGTGGAAGCAGAGAAACTTGTTATTACTGATCAAGTTTGATTCACTCTCATTAATAAATAATTAACAATGTATATACAGGGTACAACCTCCTCAGACAATCAGGCTCTGTTCAATTGCATGAGAATCAGCATTAGCAGATGAAGAGGAGGGAGATGGCTATCTACAAATCAAACGAACTTATCGGAGAGGGAAAATATAGAGAGAGTTTACCCCTTGGGGAGCTTGATTGTAAACTTTTAATATCTATATTTCATTAATGAACTATTTCCTTGACAGTCACGTTCCAAGTTCTATGGTTGTATGAATATGCAATTCTATGTATCTTGAGATAGAAGAGTTTACAGATGAGACTAATCAAACTGTACTAATGGTTATGCTAATGGTTGGTGCTTTAGGTATACATTGTCTTATAACTACGCACTACAATAATAATATCACAGTACAACCTCATGTCTTTAGATACAAAGAAAATAAACAATTGTAAAGCAGAGCAAGAAGACCACAACGAAGTCAATGTTGACTAGACGCTCTAGCTAATGGGCGATGGGTGCATAAGTATCAAAGATATCTAAAGGAATAGGGACAGCAGTAACAATAATAATAAAGTACAGAAGGCATATAAACTTTAACAAGGGAGATTGGATTACATTCAATGTAAAAATGGACGAAAAATATATTAGTTGGAAACAAAGTAAGCGGTCGATGCAAAAGTACTAGAGTAATTTTTTCAATTACAGAAAAGAGACAACTTCTATTCTTCCACATGAAAGTAGAGGTTATCTTCTTATGAACCAAAACAATGGAGAAAATCAGTAGAAAATCTCCTCGATGAGCACAGGAGATTTCATAAATAATTCAGATATGTCAAAGTAAATAATAATTTACATTGAACGGATGCTTCAGTTGAAGCATTTCAAAGATTTGACGATTTTGTAACATAAGATTTCTTGAATTTTCTACAAAGATTGTTGGTCAGATTTTTGAAGATGGAGCTATACTTTATGGAGGTGTTATATCAAACTGGAAAATAAGTCAATAAAGCATATAAATGTATAGTTGAATAAGTTTTTAAGATAGCATCATAATGATTTGTTTTGATTAGATTAAGACTAGAAGGGCCAGTACCCATTACAAAAAAGTCATAAAAGAAAACAAGGGGCTCAAGAGAAGTGAAGTGCCCAACAAAGTAAAGCAAAAACCAAGAAGCAAAGCACCCAACAAACTAAAGCAAAAACTTAAAACTTAAACAATCCAACAAGCAAAAAGAAACAAATACAACACACAAATATTATTATCAAACATTGGGTTCTGTTATAATATTTTCTCTTTATAATATATAATAGTTTAGTATTTTAGATGTTCATTGGATTATATTTTAAATTAATTATTCAAAATCATATTATATTCTTAAACACAATGATCATGTCATGGGAATATATTTTTATATTTTAGAGTATGAAATGTCACAGGTCACACTATAACATATCCATAATTATAATTAACTTATTCAAAACTTGAAAAAATTAATACGATCAAAAATTTAGTAAAATTTGTCTATTTGTCATGCCATACAATACAAACTCAATCATAAAATAAAAAAATAATGAAATTTCTTTCATAATTAAAAGAATTAACCCTTTTATCAAACTTGAATAATTTACTTCAATTAATACATAATAAATTATTCAACAAATTTGGTATGGGGTCCTAGTTCAATTGACTACAGCATTCCGTTGCAGACAAGAGGTCACGAGGTCCACTTTCCCATTGGTCCACTCTCCCCTCGTCTTCATGGTATCAAAGGGCATGTCACGCCAGCATCACCAATCACATGAATTTTTTTTACCAAACATACTACAGTTTATAAAAAGAATTAACCAATTCCTACATGAATTTGAACACCAAACATCACCAATCACATGAGAAAAATTTACCAAACATACTACAGTTTATAAGATTATCCAATTCTTAAATAAACTTGAACACCAACATATTATTATGGGTTTTCTAAAATATCAGCATTGGAAATTTGACCCCACCAAAAGATTTGTATTATTAATACCGGCCACGGCTGTACCATTAGTTCGATCTTTCTCGTTTTTCAATTATTTCTTACCATCTCAAGCAATCAGATCTTTTTTGAAATCATTCACAGTCATCTCGAATTTCAATTCTTTCATGCTTACAAGCTGATGAGACTGTTTTAATGGACCATAATATGACGAGAACAGGCTGTCACACAGCTACGTGCCTTGGGACATGCCAATTTCTTTTGTGACAAGAAATGAGCCTTGTTCACAACGAGCTAGGTATTTCAAACGTATAAATCGTCGCTATCAGTTTAGAAACAAGATCTTAGTTTTCATCATCTTCGTGCCGGTTTATGCTAGTTCTTTTCTGCTAATAAAGCTGTTGCTTTCAGTTTTTTAAGGAATAGTGCGATCTATTCTGTTACTAAGCAATAACAAGTGAGATTCCAGTAAGACAAATGAACAACCATTATCATTGATAGATAATTGATTATAATTCAATTCTTTTTTAAGGCAAGTATTTTGAAGAAAATAAAGGGCATGATTATACCTTTTTTTCTTTGAAATTTGTATATTTGTATTTTTTAAGTGATTATATTAGTTGTATTTTTTATTGATAAATGTGTTATTTTAATGTTTAATTTGATAGATATATTTCATAAATTAATCAAATTAAATTGTAATTTTATGTTCTAATCTTTTTATTTTTAATGATTTAGAATTATTTATTATCTTAATTTTAATTCATCTTATATATTATTGATAGTGTAATATTACACACTTTGATTATCCAACATCTCTTCAATTTTCAAGTTTGTCAAGCACTCTCAAATGTGTTTGATATTAGTTGGCTAAAACAAAAAACTTTCAAATCCTAAGAGATCATTAAAACATCTCATAACATCATCATAAAGAGAATTATTCACAAATCTTTAGAGAATTCAAAACTAGTTAAGGAGCTTTTCAAATTAGAGACACATCTACATCCAACACCTTCCATTTCACCTTTTGAACATCTTTTAATTATTCTTTGAAAAAAAATACACAAGATATTTGACCAAGAAACAAGGGGAAAGTTAGTAAAATTCTACATCCTAACATAGAAAATTCATTAAACAAGTTCATACATATCACTTTGACACTTAATGTAAGTTTAAGAAGAAAAAGGAGAAAAATTACGATGAAAGCTCTGTTTAACAATGGGTTTTTCTTCTATGCTATATATTAACCATAAAATAACATTCCAAACAAATTTAAATAAGAAAATATTATAAATTTATCCAAATTCACACTAAATTATGCCTAAACTTTGGCAAGTACTAATCACTACATAGCACATTTGATATATTAAAAAAATTATAATAATATTTTTTAGGATTGATCTAGATGAAAGCTATTATGTAACAATATTTTTTAAAAAAGAAAGATATTGGAAAGTATTTAGATATTGATGAAAACATAGAACAAATCAAAAGAGATAAAGTAAACTAAAGAAAAAACTTCCAAAATAACACATGACAAAATCATAATTATAGGACAAGATCACAATCAAGCATCTATCCTGAGATAGTGAGAAATAAATATTCTCTTTTATTAGTGAGTTACTAATCTAGCATCCACTATTTTTTATACTACAGAACATTAAAATCAAATCTATATTAGGCTAAGAAACATCTTCATTTACTAAGTATGCTTGTACATTTTTTTTAATATTTATCTTTTCATAAATTTCATATATTTTTTTATTAATGTGCATTGAAATATATTTTTCAATTAATGTAAATAAAAATAATTAAATATTTTCATATAAATATATTTTTTGAAGATCCAAAATTTCCCTATTTCACTTAAAGAAACATTAAATATTGAAATTATAAAATTAAGTATTATTTTTTTGGTTTGAATTTGTCACTCATATTTAGATATTTGAATCAAATTTATAAGAAAAAGATAATCAAATCAATCATTCTAATTACCATTTATAAAAAAATAAATATATTTCAATGATAAAAAATAGCAACTACATAACAATCTTTTTATTAGATTAAAACAAATAAGGTTAACTGGTCGTGGATTTGGATGCTGAAAAGGAGGCTGAGGAGTTACTGAACACCTTAGAGTAGCATGGTGGTGTTTGTTGCTGGTTTTTTTGGGTGGTCCTATTTTGGGCCCTGTTGTGTGCTGTTGTTTCTTTTTTGGGACAGTCGTTTGTCTGTTTGAACTTTTTTTGTTATCTTAAGTTGTTTAAACTCTGCGGTTTTAGGTCCCTATAAAACCTATTTTTTCCTTTTCAAAAACAAAGTTTAACAAATTAAATCTATGCAACAATAAAAACATGAACCTCCTCTTTTTATTTCTACTTTATTATTTTTTCTATATGAATTATTATTATGTTATTTAGGATTGAACCTTGTTTACTTCTAAAGTCTAAAGAATTGAATCTAAAATTTTGAAGTTTACATTTAAATTGTAACTTTATGACTTCCACCCTCCCTTCATATTCATATTTATGAGCTAACTTAACACATGTTTTATTCCATATGTTGTTATGCATTGATATTTATAGACATTTAATGAATCATTCATGATTTCAATTTTGTTGTTTTTTTCATTTAGATTATGTGTGATATTTTTACTTCAATTTTCTAAAAAAGAAGAAAGGTGAGAAGATGTGGTCAAAACTAAGGAGAAAGAAAGAGATAACCTGGAAATTTAATTAAATTTTTTGAAATTCAATTACATAATGAGAAGGGATAAATAAGAATGGAATGAAATTGATGAATAAGATGAATGTTTTATTTATATAAGGTTAATTGAGAATTTGAGAATTAAAGTCTAAAATAAGTAAATAAAAAAAATCTATTTAAAAAATAAGAAAAAATAAACTTATATCTATCATAGATATAAGCTTGTGGTATTTATATATGTTATATTAACCAATATTTTTATTTATATATGTTAGATTAACCAATATTTCTTTATTGATATATGGAGAATGAGAGCAAGAATGACTAATGAAAATTATCTATATTCCATGTTAATTACAAGAATACGCGATCATATCTTCTTAAAAATGTCTCCATCATTGTCAATTGTCTTTGGGAATAGGATTGGTAGCTCTTTTTAATTTTATCTTTATTCATGCAACATGCTGGGAGCCCCTTGCTCCAAAGCCCTACAACAGATCTCTACAGTCTCTGATTGTAAATCACTACAACAAATCTCTACAGTCTTTGACTATAAATCAGGTATGGCAATCTGCATTGTTTTATTTTATAGGCAAATAAGAGTTGCAATTTCTACCAGATAGACATTCTAGAAAATTATTATATATATTAATAATGCTATTTTTTACCCTGAGAAATTCCAGCAAAGATGTGCATTTTTTTAATTAGTGGGAAAATAATGCCATTATGGATGAATAATGACATTTCTACCAAATTCAAACGTTTTAGAAAAAAACGAAGGGAATGCCATTCCTACAAAATTCTTGGGATTCAATAAAAATGAGTATACAGTAAATAAAATGTAAATAACTACAAGACGTTATGAGGTAAGAAAATGAAATTATCTTAAAAATCATAAAAATGTAATGGAGAGAAGATTAAAATATACAGAAAGAAAATTATCTTAAAAATCATATATATGCAATGTAAAGAAGATTAATTAGTCGATAGGCTATTTGTGTCAACTTTGACCAGAATTTTTGTCAGCCTTATTGGTTTTTCGATTTCCAGTGACTGGGGACAAGGTGGTAGGTGGGTTATAAGTTTGGTTGAAATTTTCATCAACCTCCTAGATTTTTTGGCTTCCGGTAACCACGAAAAAGGTGGCAAAGGCGGTTGTTGGCTGCTTTGGGAATTGGGTGGCGTTTGTCGGGCCGCGTGGATAGAGAAGGTTGTGGAAATTAAACACTAGTTCTTGTCAACATTAATTGTTGTATGCTTTACGTGTATTGGGGATCATTGTAATAACAACTACCCTTTAACGCCTCAGGGAACAAAATGAATGTTGGTAAATTTTCAATGATGCATTGTTTGGTGTCGTTCTATTGCTATACCTGCTATGAGAATCGAGAGCGAGGAGCATTAGCTTCTGTGAGGGTGCAAGCTGGATTAAGTTTTGTGTAGCTTTTGCGAAGGTGGGCGGACACTATTTCGTGCTTTTTGCAAGGGAGGGTGGTTGGAAATGCAAAAAAAATGTGTCGACCATGATAGTATTTTGCCTATTTTTGTGCAGGTAAGTTGGCGAGAAGATGTTTGCTTCAAGCAAGTGGGAAGAGGTGCATGTGGAATAACCCCTCAACGATATTGTTTGATTTGTGCTTGGTGGTTATATTGCTTTATTTGCGACAAGGTACTGTTGATTGTTTCAAATACCTTGTGTGATTTATGGTTTGTGTTTCCTGTGAGTGGTTTTGCATGGACTTGATACTATGATTTTTTGTGGGCTTGTGTTTATGGGTTATATTATCTGTGTATGTTTGGAGGCTTTGAGAAACAAGGCAGTGTGGAGAAAGTTGGGGGAAAGGGGTTTGTTTGAAATGACTTGCAGGAGGTGCATATGTAGAAAAAAATGTTTCCCATATTGTTTCATTGGATTTTCCATAAGGTGTTGTTGATTATAGTTCTGTTGCTTAAGCTATATTATTCCATTTTGGAGAAGGTGTTGTTGGAAAGTTTTTATTTTTTCAATTTTGGAGGATATTGTGTTGAGAAAGGACTATTTTTTGTATGGGTTTGTTACTATCAACTTTCGTAGGGTTTGTGTTTAATGTTTGTGTTTGGTGGCTTATATTGTGGCTTTCTGCATGTGGGTGGTTGTAGAAAGTTATGTTGTTTAATTTATGGCTTTTGTTTTCTGTTTTGGTTGGAACAAATAAAAAAATAATTAATGTTGTTGATTCTATGTTCAAAAGTCTGTATTTTTTCAATTTGTGGGGAGATTGTCTTGAGAAAGGAGCGTTTGTTGTATGGGTTTATTAGTGTGAAGCTTTGTAGGGTTTGTGTTTAATGCTTGTGTTTTGTGGATATGTATCCAATAGAATTAAATTGTAGAGGATATGGAGTTGTTGTGGATTGTTATTGTATAGCTTGGCCTGTATTATGGCTTCCTACATGCGGGTGGCTATAGAAAGTAATCTTGTTTGATTTATGGCTTTCATTTTTTCTTATGGTTGGAAAAAAATAAAATAATTAATGTTGTTGATTCTATGTTTGGTTACATTAGGTTGGTTGGTTTATTGCTTGCGGTTTATGGTTATGGTTGCAATGGAATAAAATAGTCAATCCATTGGGCAATGTCGATTATAGTTGTGTTGCGTAAGCTATATTTTTTAATTTTGGAGAAGGTGTTGTTGAAATGGCTGTATTATTTCCAATTTTCGAGGAGATTTTATTGAGAAAGGAGTGTTTTTTGTATTGTTTTGTGGGTTTTGTATGCGATGCATTGTTGGAAGCGGTGTATGTGTATATTGTAGCTTTCTGCATGTGGGTGGTTATAAAGAGTAATGTTGTTTGATTTATGGGTTTCATTTTTTGGTTATTCATGGAAAATAATAAAATAATTAATGTTGTTGATTCTATCTTTGGTTACATTAGGTATTATTGATTATTCTTTTCTATCTTAGGCTATATCGGGTATATTTTAATATAATATATATATATGTAACATTAAAAATGTTAAGGGTATGGAGTTTGGGTTGATACTTATAAAATAATTAATGGTGTTGATTCTATGTTTTGTTCCATTAGGTATTGTTAATTATTGTTCTATTCCTTAAGATATGTTGGTTATATTTTAATATGTATATATTTGTGTGTATATATATATATAGATATGTACATGTATTTATATATATATTAATTTTCGGTAGGTCTCTCTTTATGACTTGCAAGGGAGACATATGCTTGACCTTACCTAGTTATCATTGATTGTAACTATGTTGATTTTCCATAAGGTAATGTTGATTGTTTCAAATATATTTAATTTTTGTTATCTGGTGAACAGTATTAATTATTTCATTATTTTATTTTGTTCCAACAATAACCAGAAAATGAAAACTGTTGTGTTTCTTGTTGAATTTCCCCATCTGGGCTACCATTCAAACCAATATTGATTGATTTAGGGTTCGCATTCTCATAGTGTTGTTTTGCATAAGGGGTTGTTCATTATTGTTGGCTATGTTAGGTTAATGTTGTTTGATTTATGGCTTTCATTATCTGGCTATGGTTGGAAGAGAATACAATAATTAATGTTGTCCATTCTATGTTTGGTTACATTAGGTATTATTGATTATTGTTCCTTAGCCTGGGTTGTACTTGTGTCAACTTTGTTGGGAATTTTTGTCTGTCTCACTATTTTTCCCTCTTTTCCTGGTGCCGAGGTAGACTCTGGCAGATGGATATAGCTCTCACGGGATTTCTCACAAATCGTCGGTATATATATATATATATATATATATATATATATATATATATATATATATATATATATATATATATATATATATATATATATATATATATATATATATATATATATATATATATATATATGTATATGTGAGCATATATGTATATATGCACCAGAGCATACAGGTCTAATGCACTCACACCTTGGAACCATCTATTCATGCAAAACAAGATAACCTTCTAATGGTCGTGATTTCAAGCATGCTATGAGTATATATATACATACATATATATATATGTATATTTATATGTATATATATATATGTATATATATATATGTATATATATGTATGTATATACATATATATATACACATATATATATACATATATAAATATACATATATATATATGTGTATATATATCCTCTACAATTTTATTCTGTTGCAAACATAGCTAGAAAATGCAAACATTCAACACAAACTCTTTGAAAGTTGACAGTAGCCAACACATAAAAAAAACTCCTTTCTCAACACAATCTCCTTGAAAATTGGAAAAAATACAGCCATTTCAACAACACCTTCTCCAAAATGGCTAGATGCAAAAAGAGACAATATAGTTCAAGCTATACAATAAGAATCAACCAATTATTTTATTGTGTTCCAACCAAAATAGAAAACGAAAGCCATAAATCAAACAAAATTACTTTTTATAGCCACCCATAATTCAGAAAGCCACACACACACACACATATGTATATATATACATATACATATACATATATGTATATATATAATATACATATATGTGTATGAGCAGGAGTATATATACATATACATATAGCATATGGAGGTGGATAGTACATATATACATATACATATATATACACATATATATATATACATATATGTATATATTTACATATACATATATATATACATATATATATACATATATATATATGTGTATGTGTATGTGTGTGTGTGTATATATGTATATGTGTATATATGATAAATATCACAGAGAAAACCTTTTGGAACCATTGATACATGCAAAAAAACACAAGATATCCTTCAACGAGCTTCACTAAAATTGCACAACATTCAATGCACTTGCAGCTTTACAAAAGCTTTTTGTCTACACTCATAGCCACCTTCAGCAACAACATAAACCTTAGACTGACACTGAACAATATGGTATCAATAACTGTACAAAAACTTGTTTTTTTTTCAAGGACTTTAAATCAGATGTTACTTGCACTAATACCACTACATGAGAACCATACAACAATCAATGCTAATGACATTTTGCTGGCCTCCCCTACACTTCTATTATTTTGCTAGACTCCTCTATCATTGTGACAAATGCCCACCACCTTTGACATGGCAACGATGTCCCAAGTCCAACCACCTTCACATAGGTTGCACAACCAGTGAATGCACTTGCACCTTAACAAAATCTTGTCATCCTTGGTCATAGCTACCTTGAACAACAAAAAAGAGTCCCAGAATGGCAAAAAACAATACATTACCGGTAACTCCAACAACACAATGGATTAGCTATTTTTGAGCCATTCCCAATGAACCAAAGCCATAAATGGAACAATATATCCAACTGTTAGTGACATGCAAAAATCCACAAAAGTATGCAGTCTTTCCAACAATAATTGACATAATGAAAGAATATTTTTCCCAAGAATAACCCAGATTAGATGCACCTCTAATTACTTCCTTCAATAACAGGCCTTCACGCTTGCTGTCTTTTTCCTTCGTTCTTTCTTGTCAACTTGTCAATGAACAACACAAAATTGTCACATCCCAGAGCTTTTGGAACCATCAATGCATGCAAAAAAAATAGTAGACATAACATTAACCATTTCATTGCATATATATATATATATTGATATATACACATTTGTATAAATATATGCATATATATACAGATATATATATATACACACATTAAGAGATATAGTGGCAAGTAGCTTATAAGTTCACTCAGAATTTTGGTTGACCTCCTGCTTCTTAGGCCTTCCAATCGCCGGTTCACATCAACATTAATTAATGTATACTTTGCATGTATCGACGATGGTCCTAATAAGACCAATGATAAATGCAAGCCATAAATGTAACAATTAAGCCTAATGCGGACAGCAACATCAAACAATCCCTTATGCAAAACAACATGGAGCACATTTAACATTAACTATTTTACTGCATTCCAACCATCACCACAAAACAAAAGTTGTGAAGGAAACAATATTGTTATCCACACTCACCCAGATGGCCAAACCCACAAAACACTAAAAATGACAGTGCCAAATGCATAGACAAACATACGCACAAAAGTCAAACCATAAATCAAACAATATCACTGCCAACCAAGTATTGCTATCTAGACCTGCTCATATATCTACTAGTGAACATAGTTGCATGTATGCCTCTATTTGTATATGCATATACATAAACACACGTGCATGCAATTCACATTTCCCTCTCCTATACAACTTCCTAGTACATATGTGTGTAGATATTCGGTCACCTGTTGGATATCTATGCATATATGCATAAACCATTCAAAATTTACAACTATCTGCGAGCTATTCTAAACAAAAATAGAAACACCGCTTCAAATAGTACCTCGCATACAAAACCCACAAAAAATAGAAAGCTCCCAATAACATATCGACTCAAAACCTTCACCACGAAAATGCCAACCCTAAATGAATCAATACTAGTTTCAACCATAAGCTAGATGGGGTGATTCACCAAAAAACACAACACATTAACTATTTTCCATCCATTCACACAAGACCCTTATTGTCTTGAGTTTTATTTTATAGTTTACATGTACACATTACTATCCTTCTAAGATAGCATTTAAAAAAAAAATCAAATATTTTTTGGAAAACCCACAAAAAGACAAGAGATCTCAATTTCAACATTCACCAAATGTATGTGTGTAGATATATCTATGTAAATGTATATATGTGTATATATATCTATATATATGTGTACATATATGTATATATATACATATATATCTATGTGTATATATGTATGTCAATGCTAATGACATTCTACTGGCCTCCTCTACACTTTGGTCATTTCGCTGGACTCCTCTATCCTTGCGCCAAATGTCTTCCACCTTTTACATGACAATAGAGACCCAAGTTCGACACCTTAAATTGGCAAGGTTGATGAAAAAGCCGACCACACTATAACCCATCTACCAAGTCTCAGATAGCATTTACAAAAAAAAAATCAAACCTTTTAGGGAAAACCCGTAAAACACAAGAGATCTCAATTTCAACATTCACCAAAAACATAGCAGATTAACTATTTTCCAACCATTCACACAAATGCAAAGCCATAAATGGAAAAATATAAACAGCCATAGACATGCCAAAACTCACAAAACTGTATAGTCTTTCCAACAAAAATCGACACAACGAAACAATATTTCTTTCAAGAATAACCCAGATCAGATGCACCTCTACCCGCTTGCTTCCTCTTTCCTCCGTTCTTTCTCAACAACCTGCCAAACAAGACCACATAATTATCACAACCCTCACCATTTGCAACTATCAATGCAGGCAACAAAACAGAACATAACCTTCAACCACCTTCACAAAAATTGCACAGCCGTCCATTGAAAATTAGCCAAACATTCATTTTCTTCCCCAGGGCGTTAATAGGGTAGTTGTTATTATGATGTCCCCCAGTACATGCAAAGCATACAATATGTGTAACTATATCTATATATGTATACAAATGTATATATGTATGTATATATACATGTATATGTATATCTTTATAGATATCTATATATGTGTATATACATGTTTATATATATATATATATGTATATATATATATGTGTGTGTGTGTGTGTGTGTATATATGTATATCTATATGTATGTATATGTATATGTATATGTATATGTATATATACACATCTATATATATGCATATGTATATGTATATATCTTTGTATGGACATGTGTATATATATGTATGTATGTATATATATATGTATGTATGTATATATATATACATACATATATATATATATACATACATACATACATATATGTGTGTGTGTGTGTGTGTGTGTGTGTGTGTGTGTGTATAGAAACCAAAACATTGATTATTTTGTTCTATTGCAACTATAGATGCTAAATGGAAGCCATAAATGGAACAATATAGCCTAAGGTGGACATCAACATAATGAATTCTATAACATTAACTTGTGTATCCCATTGTAACCATTGCCATACAATGCTAAAATTCATAGTTAGCCCTATACAAAGGCTTTCGTGTGAAAGGCTGGTCTATATACAGCTTATGTGTATACATATATATGGATATACATATATATGGATATACATATAATGTATATATATGTATATCTATATGTATATATATGTACATGTATAGTATGCATAGTATGTACATACACATATGTAGATATATGTGTATGTAGATATATGTATATGTATGTATATATCTATATATCTATATAGACATGTATAGTATGTATGTTATGTACATACACATATGTAGAAATATTTATATGTGCATATATGTATATGTATATACAATGGGTATGTGTAGGATCATCATGGAAAAAATAGGCCCTTAAGTGACAAAAAATTCAAAAATATCAGAGTTAGGCAACTTGATGTAAAAATTTGAATAAGTTATCTATATTATTTCAAAAATATGTAAGAATAGAATCTGTAGAAAATTGAATGTAGTTTATAAACTACTAGGTTTATTTAAAAATAAAAAATCTATTTGGTGAAAATTAGAAATTTCAATGCGATGGTAGCTTAAATTCCGGAAAAAATAAACAAGTGTGCGATGGAGCCACCCTAACCACAATAAAATGATAATATTTTTTTATAAGATTTTAGATATAAGTATATGACTCATGTCCCAATGTGATGCATATTTTTTTGTAATTTTTTTCCAAGTAAATAATTAATTATGAATTTTCTATTACAATTTTTTTTAAAATATGAAAACTCATATGTCTGACCACTTTAACTTGGTCAAAACTTCATGAAATT